>JZSA01001115.1:0-173343 GCA_000956155.1 Cotesia vestalis
AATTAATTAATTAATTTATTACCTGCTTCTAATGTTTGAACTTGCTGACAATAACTAAATTTAACATCCAAATTTCTAATACAAATTTTGAAGTCTGTATATGGAGCCAAATTTGAAAATAACATCGGAAACTTATGAGGTACGTGATTTATATCAATTGAATAAGATTTGTTAGTACTGGAAGAAATCATTGCCAGTTCTACAGAATACCAATTATCAGCACATGGAGAGTGTTGCTTAGAAAAAAAAAATTAAATTAATAATTGAAGCTTCAATATAAAAAATTGATGAATATTTCTTACCTTTTGAGATACTCGTTCAAGTAATATACTTCTTTCTCCGGGTTTTATTTCAAACTTTGAATCCCCTGAAAATTTTTTTCGAAAATTAAATCAATTTCAAAATTATAATAAATTGTACTTACAATCGCAGGATGTTGAAAAAGTTTTTCGTGCACCTTCCATATGCTTGTATTGATTTTCATCATAATGTATAGTTGACAATGATCTCACTGAATACTTTGTGCCGACAGTTAAATTTGTAAAAACAGCAGAATAAATTTTTTTTTCTATGTTATTAATGTTTATATACTCTTCTGTTGCCAATTTACTTTGACTGTTTTCTGTGTCTGACTGATAAATAATTTTTTTATAATTAAAATAATGAATTCATGTATGGATAATGAAGTGCCAAAAATACCTCAATTTCAAATATGAATAAAATTATAACGTGTTTATATTCATTTAATTCTGGTAAAAAAACTCGAACTGTTGTCTCATTGATGTGATCAACGCTAGGACTTGGTGGTGACTCAATCACTTTAGAAAAGTACATAAATTATTTGAAACAAAGCTTAAGTTAAAGTAGATAAGATATTTTTTATTTATTAACTGTTACGTGAAAATTAATATTTACCAATATCACAGTACGGCGGAATGTGAAAACGATCTGGAGATTCAATGCACCCGGAATCACATCTTCCATCATATGCATCACAACGTTCGGCGATGCAATTACTACATAACTTTCGGCACTCGTAGCCAAATGATCCACGTTCACATGCTATTTATAAAAATTATTTATCAACAATCAGGATGTAAATAATTAAATTTACTTTTAACTTTCCGCACGAAAAAAAATAAACTGTAATAAATAATAGTCAATTTGTAATAAGTAATTATCAACTGCTAAAAATTACCATTTCAAACAGTTAAATCGTGATTTTAAACGGAAAAAAGAAAACTTGAAAAATTAAATTATAAATAGTAATAAGTATCCCGTCGTATTCAAAACTAGAAAAATTACAGTTCGGAATAACATTTTTGTAATTCAAACTTTAAATGTTAATTTTCAAAGCTTACAATGTAAATATTACATTTTACAATGTAATTCTTATAAAATCTGTAATACTTAAATCTGAAAATTTTGAAGAAAATCTGTTTCTTGAGTCAAAAGAAAAAATTCTTGACTCAAAAATTTTTTTATGTTCAAACGTTTTTCAGGTTTTTTTACTCACATTTTTGACATTTGAAACCGCTGTATCCTTGCGCGCAAAAACAACCATCTTGCGTGCACATTGTTATATGATTGCAAAAATAATTAAAATATTTACTGCAAGGTGTTGCGCAATGAGGTCCAAAACTAAAATTTGGACAAAGAGGAAAATCTTCTAAAAATAATACAAAAATGATTATTATTTCGATAATAAATTTTTAAGAAAATAATTTGTAAAAAAACCTGGTGGGTAATAAAAGTTTGCAATAGAACTAAGTATTTCTTCATTTTGCTTATTATAGGAAAATCTTTGACACGTCACATTTGGCCAGGATAGAAATGGATAATTATTCAGGCTCATAACATTTGTTGCTATTGTTTTAACGGCTTCTACATATAACAAAAATAATCCCATTAGCAACAAAGAATACTATAACTAATTAGATCAATTGAAAATTTAAATTACGGTTCGGTAAGCATTTTTCAAATCGAGTTAAAGCCCAATGATGCTTTATATCATTCCCAGTAGTTGAAAGTTTTGTAATAAACTCTAATGTAATTGGACTTGGATAGTTATCAACATTGGAAGCATTTATTCGAAAATATTGCCAAGTCGGTAAATCATGTTGGATATTATGGTAAGCAGGTGATCTGGTAATAAGTTCCGTTATCTGTTTAGACAAAATTAATATTAACAATGCTATTATATTTTAATTTTGTGATTAATTTTACCTGTTTTGTGCCGTTTCCGTCAACCAAATTCACAAGCAACTCACAATTTGAACATAAACCGATTAACATATCGATACAGATCGTATGAAAGTTATCAGCACTTACAGGAGGACTAGTTAATTTAGCATCAAGCTGATTTGTCAGAATATAGTGATCTTGGAGGTAAAAAAATAATTTTCACATTATTAATTTTTCAAGTATTAAAAATAAATATGATAAATTTATATAATTACACTCGTGGAAACGGAAAAGCATCTTAATTTTAGGGTCTGGATTTCCATAAAATACGTAATGAATTTCAACTTTATTTGACGATGTAAAATCAGGATCAGTGTAGGATAAAATTAATTCGTTTGGGTTATATAATTTAATTGTTTGACTTTTACGGTCCCAATCAATTATAAATGTCTTCCATTCAAATTCATTTAATGGAAAGTGCTTAAAAAATAATATGATCGTTAAAAATTAATATACATTTTATCACTGAATAAAGTTAGTAACATATCGCGTTACAGATGCCATAAGGGCGTATAAATATTATACGTCGTTATGGTACCCGGAAACCATAAGGGCGTATAATAAAAATGCTATTTTTGTTAAGTCCAAAAAAAATTTTTAGCTTGGAGAAAAATTGTTTTTTTTTTTTGTATTTCTGCACGTTTCATTCAAAAATACGTCGATTCCCAAAAAAAAATTTTTTTTTGTACGCCCTTGTGGCATCCGAGTTGAGTTTCGGGAGCCATACCCGAATCAGAATAATGAACCTACACACTGAAAAAAAAAATTAACTTAATCCATTAATGGAAAGTGCTTAAAAAATAATATGATCGTTAAAAATTAATATACATTTTATCACTGAATAAAGTTAGTAACATATCGCGTTACAGATGCCATAAGGGCGTATAAATATTATACGTCGTTATGGTACCCGGAAACCATAAGGGCGTATAATAAAAATGCTATTTTTGTTAAGTCCAAAAAAAATTTTTAGCTTGGAGAAAAATTGTTTTTTTTTTTTTTTTATTTCTGCACGTTTCATTCAAAAATACGTCGATTCCCAAAAAAAAATTTTTTTTTGTACGCCCTTGTGGCATCCGAGTTGAGTTTCGGGAGCCATACCCGAATCAGAATAATGAACCTACACACTGAAAAAAAAAAATTAACTTAATCCAAGAAAAAAATTCTTGAACCAGGAAAATAATTTTGAAGAAGCTCATTGTCTTGAATAAAGACGAAAAATTCTTGAATCACGTAAAATTTACTGAAACCAAGTGAAATGTCTTAGCTTAAGACTTTTTCAACTCAAACCAAGACGATGAAATGAGTAAATTTTTTTTTCTGTGCATGAGCCTACAGGACAATTTTTAATTGTTTTGATCGATATTTTATCTTCAATTGTTTTGATTGATCAATGTATCCTCACAAAATAAACTCATACTAATATTGAATAGTACAATACAATTAAATTTAAATAATCACTAAAAAATTATTAATAAAAAAACTCAAAAATTTAATTTATAAATTGAATAATCGATCAAAAATAACTGAAAATTGTCTTGTAGGCTCATGTAGGTTCATTATTCTGACTCGGGTACGGGCGTATAAATTTTTTTTTTACATTTCTGCACATTTCGAACGAAAATACGTCGATTCCCGGAAAAAAAATTTTTTATACGCCGTTATGGCTTTTCACCGGTACTTTTTGCCGGTATACGCCCTTATAGCATCTGGAATGCGATATAACAAGCCTATGTTATAAAAATTTGTGATTTACTTGTGTTACAGAAGCTCTCAAGATACTACAATTTGATCCAGCGGCTGGCAATCCTGATGGTATTCCGTTCTCGCATTTTCTAATTGCAGTAATCGTATTACCCCAACCACCGATAATCACCCAGTAACAGAAAGAAGTACTGTAATTTTGACTTTTGCACAATAAAAATTGAGCATTTGATGATCCTCGAATTGAAACGACTAAAGCACCACTATCGTGGAATGAAAAGTACGTGGAATTTTGATCTCTATTAGTTTTTACGGGATTGAAATTAGGATCGGTTTCATCAAGCTTACTGAATTCTTTGAAATCTATTAGTAAGTTTTTTTTACAATTAAATCAATTTTTATGAATAAAAAGGTTAAAAATAAAGAAAAAAAATTTTTTTTTTTAATTACAACAGGCTTAAAATTAGAAAAGATAAAAGTTTAAATAAAAAATTATAATCGAAAAAAATGTTGAATTATTCATTAAGAACTTACTTTCCCAGCGGCTATCGTAAACAGGACCCATAGGTACATTAAATGAATATGTTTTATTCCATTGAAAATAATGATGATTCCATTCAGAAAAACATTCCCAAGATTCAATATCAATGTCACATAGTTTTTCTTCATTACTTCTATTAGTGGGAAATACGAAATCTGAAAAACAATTAACCCCTGTTGACTATGTTTTAATAATTCATTATAATTCATTTAAGCTTGCTGGTAACGCGTTCACACAATATTCAAATAAATATTAATCAGTGCTGCGAAGCCAAGTGGAGCACACCATGGTAATTTGGACATGGTCTCAAAAACATATTGTAATAATTTTTTTATTATTAATATTATTATTCAATTGTATGAATTTATTCATCTAAATAATTTTCCGGAGCTGTCACTGCGATATCTTCTTATTTTCATAAAAAATTCAAGAACCAAATTTCAAAAATCTGCTCTTGGAATTTTTTTTTTTTGCGTCTTAAAATTTTAAGTCTTAAAATAGTCTTGGTTTGTGTCGCGATTAAGATCTTAAACAAACGACAATTTTCAGACGATTTTTTTTACACGAGCTATTCGTCTACTGTATTAATAATATTTTGTTTTCCAATTAAACAAAGAAAATTTCCCTGTTTCACTTACCGGTTAAATCATCGTTGTACGCTTCATCAGAAGAAGATGGATTCCATTCTATTTGATTGTTCCAAATAACTGCATCTCTTGGATCATCACTAATGCAGACAAGCAATCGACTTGGATTATGTACATAGCCATAATAAGATTGTATTTGTTGATCTTGGCGAAATATATTTAAATGACCACTTAAAATATACCCTATACAAAAAGTTAATACAATAAATAATGATAAATACTGCATTTCATTAATAGTTACAATGAAATCGTTCTCTAACGCTTCACAACAAACAGACTAATTTCCTGAATAATAAAGATAATACTATATCTTTGAATTATAAATAACATATTCCCGATAACCAGCAATAAGTTTATTTCAAAATTCTTTAAGGAAACTATTTCATAACATTTTTGTTTAGTAAATAATTCAGTCAACAATTTTATAAAAAACAACAAACTTTTATGAATGAAATCGGAACTTTGACTTGACAGTGCAAAGTTCTTTGAAGTGTAATTACATATTCAAGTATAGATGAAAGTTAATGACGATATATAATCACTATATTTCAGACAACTTTTATCATGTTTATTTTTAAATTTTCAATTTATTATTGAATTATGATTGAATAATCAAGTGTGTTATAGTTGAAATAGAGCAAAAAGATGATAAATTGAAGTATATTATTTTTTATTTTTTAAACTCATATAATCAAATATACAAAATAAAGTTGATAAATCTAATATTTTATACAAGGCTAGTAATCAAAAAAATGTTTTTTCGAACTTACAAAAAATTTATAAGAAAGAAAATTATCACGCGTACACAAAAAGAACAAAATTACACTGTATATTCTCCTATATTATACTCAGTGTTATCTGTGGTGAAAAAAAATTTCAGATAATATCAAATATAATCCAGATTAAACTAAATTATTTTTGTACAATACTCAGTGTCATCTCCGACTTGACTAAGTAATTTTTCTGGTTATACCGCGTAAGATTACACTGGATATAATGCGAAAAAATATCCTGTATAATTTAAATTATACTCAGTAGAATCTTGAATTTGAATGAAATCGGAACTTTGACTTGACAGTGCAAAGTTCTTTGAAGTGTAATTACATATTCAAGTATAGATGAAAGTTAATGACGATATATAATCACTATATTTCAGACAACTTTTATCATGTTTATTTTTAAATTTTCAATTTATTATTGAATTATGATTGAATAATCAAGTGTGTTATAGTTGAAATAGAGCAAAAAGATGATAAATTGAAGTATATTATTTTTTATTTTTTAAACTCATATAATCAAATATACAAAATAAAGTTGATAAATCTAATATTTTATACAAGGCTAGTAATCAAAAAAATGTTTTTTCGAACTTACAAAAAATTTATAAGAAAGAAAATTATCACGCGTACACAAAAAGAACAAAATTACACTGTATATTCTCCTATATTATACTCAGTGTTATCTGTGGTGAAAAAAAATTTCAGATAATATCAAATATAATCCAGATTAAACTAAATTATTTTTGTACAATACTCAGTGTCATCTCCGACTTGACTAAGTAATTTTTCTGGTTATACCGCGTAAGATTACACTGGATATAATGCGAAAAAATATCCTGTATAATTTAAATTATACTCAGTAGAATCTTGAATTATACAATTTTTGTCGAAAATTGTGATATTCAACTTTTTTTTTTTTTTAATTTATAAATTCTTTTGAAAATTTGTTAAAATTGTGATAATTTTTTTTTTTTAAATTGCTCATTTTTTTTTTCAAAAATGCAATGCAATGCATGAATAGAAAATATTGAAGAAGCTTTTAAGCACATTTTTTCCGATAATTTGGGGTTGAAATATTTTTGGTAAACATTTCCAATTGGGGTCACTATTTTAACTTTTAGTTTTTTGAACGAAATTTTTATTTGATTTTATTGATGTATTTTTTTTTTAATTCATAAAAAATGAACAATTAAAAAAAAATTGATTATCACAATTTTACAAATTTTCAAAAAAATTTATAAATTAAAAAAGAAAAAAGTTGAATATCACAATTTTCAAAAAAAATTGTATAATTCAAGATTCTACTGAGTATAATTTAAATTATACAGGATATTTTTTCACATTATATCCAGTGTAATCTTACGCGGTATAACCAGAAAAATTACTCGGTCAAATAGGAGATTACACTGAGTATAATGCAAAATTAATTTAGTATAATCTGGATTATATTTGATATTGTCTGAAATTTTTTTTCACCACAGATACCACTGAGTATAATATGGAAGGATATTTTTAGAAAATGTCAAACTTTTAGAAAATCAATTTTTTTTTATAACATATTATATTTTACGTCCTTTTAAAATTTTTATAACAATACATAATATACATCATAAACTTGAATTACAGCAAGCTAATGTTTCAGAAGACACTTAAAACTCTTAATTTAAGTTATAGAAATAATCGCTAAGGAGCCTAGTAGTTAAAATAACTTGAGAAAAAAAATTATGGAAACCCAAATTAAATTTAAATAAATATTAAAATTTAATTACTAAGCGAAAATTGAAATAAAAATTTTATTATATTTAAAAAAAAATTGTGAATTATGTTCATTAACAATCATTTATTGAACTTTATATTGATCAATTATTTTTCTGACAGACATGTTATTACGCTCATCGTGGTTTCATGAAACTAAAGCGTTTGTTAAAAGTATTATAATTGAAGCAAAGTCCAATATTTATTATAGAAACTGTTGATCATCAGGTCGAGATGATTAAATAAAATGATCTTGTATTTTTGACAGCGAATAATATCTATTTGCACATGGTTCAGACAATTTTCTACTTTTCAACAATCAAAATAATAGTGAACACCATAATATCAGTAATGACAAGTTCATATCGACATTTCAAAGAATGTTTTCATTTATTTACAAAATTTACTTGCTTAAACATACTATAAAATTTTAATTTCCTACTGATAAAATCAAAACTCGAAGCACATTATGGAGCTTTGAATCTATTTATTTACTGGAACACGAGAACGAAATGATATACCGTAGGTATCTTAGAATTAAAATTAAATTAAATAGTTTTTTTTCATGTAAATTTATAGTTGATTATAATTAACAATCAAAAACGTGAAGAATAAAAAGTTTAAAATTATATTTAGTACCTATATTTTAAATTATAAATAATAATAATAACTAAACCATTTTACAAATTTCCACAAACAATTAAAAAAATCAAATTCACACGCAGCAAACTTTTAAGAACTTTTTTAACAAGAGTGAATTAGTTTCTTTTTTAATGGTATCTAACTATTTTCAAATATTCGGCACTTTTTAATTAAAAAAAAAGTTGTCATGTAAAGTTGTCCTTGTCAATAATAAAATTCTTAGCGGTACATAAAAAAATTACGCCTTAAAGAAACTTTTGTACTCTAGTATCACATCCAAGAACTCATCTACAAGATGTCAGTCCCAATCATCATTGATTATTGATAATAATTCATCGGACGACATAGTCGTCGATTGGGAATTTTCCGGTTGCGAATAAACTTTGGATCGTGACCGTTGTAACACGCGAAGACAAGGAAGAGGTATACCCATCGATTGGAGTTCTTTATACCCATGGGTACCACAAAGTGCCTTCAATTTTATTGCTCGTTGAACAGTTTCATCCGACCAATGTTGTAATTTTCTTTGGTCAGTAATTAAATACTGTACTTGATCTTCAGTGAATACACTGTACAGAGCTGTTCTATATTTATCAGTACGTAATACATCTGTTAATACTTTATTTTTTAACTGTAAAGCTTTTATCCTACTTCGTACAACGTTATATGATCTTCTCAAAGTTTCAAGTTTTTTTGAGTCACTGTTGTCTTCTGTAGATGTTGACTGATCACAAGTAGGCACGGAAGTTCTAATAATCTAAAAAGAAAAATGATTATTCAAATATTTATTTTCTTCTCAAGAATATATTTAAAATTTTATATACCGGTAAAATAATTTCATCATTTTCTGTCTGCGTTGATTTACAGCTTTTTGCAATAAAAGTTTTTTTTGTAATGTGATGTCCGAAAATTGTTGGAACCGCATGTTTTTTTAATTTTTGTAAAAAGTCCAGTCTTCTATTTTCCCACATTTCTGGAGCAAAGTGTACCTATAAGGATATGAAATAATTAATCATGAAAATTAATTTAGCGGATTTTTGATAATTTTAAGAATTTTTTTAACAAATAAATTGTGGCATATAAAAAGTAGATGAAAAAATTGACATGTAGAAATTTAAAAAAATTAAAAACGCAATTTTTTTTTAAATAATTTTTTGGAAGAAATTTTTTTGTTAAATAAAATTAAAAAATTGTGAAGTGACTGCTAACTTTAATGTCATTAATTAATCGAGCAATTTTCATATATATTATTATACCTATTTCTTCCAATTCTACTACGAAAAAAAAAAAAAAAAAAAAAAAAAAATAAATAAATAAATAAATATTTATTGAGAAATGAGGTTGAAGTTAGCAGACACTTGACATTTTTTGATTTTTCTTCAAAAATAAACTAGGCATAGAAAATTATTTATAAAAATCTCATTTATAATTTTTTAGAGCTTCTAAAGATTAAATTTTTAATAAAAATTTTCTTGCTATAATTTACTTGTTAAAAAATTTCTTAAAATTATCAGATGTCTCTCAATTTCAATATTATATTGAGACTATTTGAGTTTTTTTTTGTCATTATTTAATGAAAATTAACTTAGCAGATAGTTGATAATTTTAAGAATTTTTATAACAAATAAATTATAGCAAAAAAAAATTTCTTAAAAAATTGACATTTAGAAATTTTAAAAAACTACAAATACAATTTTTTAAAAATAATTTATTGGAGCAAATTCATTTGTTAAAAAAAAATTAAAAATTTGTCAAATGCCAGCTAACTTTAATATCATAATTATTTAAATGATTTAATGATTTATAATAATTTAAAATACTATCAATTACTTACTTCACATAATCGCGAATTTGGACCAGGTGACCAATCTTTTATTGTACAATTACGAGTTATATTTTCTATCCATTCAGCTCGAAGTTTCTCGTTAACTGGCAGACATTTCAATAAATACCCTTGTTCCGACGAATTGTTACAGTGAGGAGCCATACATTGAGGCATTTTGATTTTTTTTATTTACATTTTCAACTTGTCACAAAAGATTATTTCAAATACACCCGTGTATCTCCATATAAACTGTTTGAGTATTGGAGGTTATGATTTTGATTACAGAGCGTAAAAAATCTAAAAAGTCCAAGAGGAAAAAAAAAGGAGGGCGTAAAATTATAGTAAACGAGCTTCAGCGCCTTTAACAAGCGGAGGACGCTTAGAGAAATCAAAATTTGGCGGCAAAATTCAATTAACACTGTCTATTACAACAAATTTACTGACAAAATAAACATCACAGTGAACATTCTATGTTTAATAAAATATAGAAAGAAAAATTTAAAAAAATAGCTGTAAACAAGTGCACAAAACACTTATTGCAATTTTTACTTTTTAAAATTTCTACATGCCAATTTTTTTTTTTCATAATTTATTTCTTTAAAAAATTCATGAAAATTAATTTAGCAGACATTTAATAATTTTTAGAACTTTTTTTAACAAACAAATTATGGCAAGAAAAATAATTAAAAAAAAATTGATATGTAGAAATTTAAAATGCAATTTTTTTTAAATAATTTTTTAGAGTTAGTTTAATTGTAAAAATAAAATTAAAAATTTGTCAAGTGACAGCTAACTTTAATGTCAAAAAAAATTCTCAAAACTGTTAAAAGTCTGCAAAATTAATTTTTATTTTATTTCAACTGAATATATGATTATTTTATGTAATAATTGGGTATTTGTTGATCGATTAAAAATCAAAAATATTTTTTCAATTTTCAGCTTTTCTATTTTACCGATATAAAAAAAATCATGAAGCATATTTTGATTTTGATGCTATAGTAAATATAACAAGAGAGACAATAAATTATCAAATAAATAAACATAAGTTAATATTAAATATTATAGTAAAGTATTTTTTCTGTAAATTATTTTCTTATAAAATTTATGACTATATTACATAAGTGTGAAACTTAGAAATAATATGCAGTAATGAATTTTGGGATTTTAACAAGGTACAGGTTATAATTATTAAATTAATTTATATTAAACAAATAAGAAAAATAAAAAAATTTATGTCATCATTGCAATAACCATTCGATAATTTCAATCAAGTTGTTATATTAAATCATTTTAATTGGTTTAAAAAAATAAATCATGAGTTACCAAGTTAATGATTATATAGTATATATTTATAAATAAAATATTTATTAATCAATGACATTTTTTTTATTTAGCTCTTCGTATTAATGGATAATGAAATATCATTTGTAACCAGCACATAACTCAACAGAAAAAGAAGTCGACAAGTTGCTAATAAATTTGAATTAATAATGGAAAATTCAACTGGTCATTGGATTGTTGAGAATCTTGACAGCTTATTGAGCGCTGATGTGAAGAACAATGTTATAGAAATAACATATAATTCAAGTGGTTATTGGATCATAGAAAATAACAACTTATCAAGTGATGATACTGAAAATAATTTTATAGAACAGTCTTTAAATTGTTTTAAATTACCACAAGAAATTAAATGCAAGAATAAAGTTTCAAGGGATGATTCATCGAATGGTATCCCTGAAGAAAATTCAATCAAAGAAGATGAGAATTCAAATTTTTCTAAATTAATAACATCAAATCATTGTGATGAAAATACAACAGATAATGGTTTATCAATTGCAAGTTCTAAACATATTTTCATCAATGTGGAAGCATCGTTGGGAACGGAAGAATCACTTAATCATTTGGGATTGATAACTAAAAATCAGCACAATGATAAAAATACTAATTTTGATAAAGACTTAAAAAACGAAGGCTCTTTTAATTCTGTTAAACTAATTGAAAGCAAACAGTGTGATGGTTCAAGTTCAGATGATGTTTCAGCGATCACTATTTCTGAAAAAAGCTTATCAGAAGTAAATAGTTTCACAGATACTTTTGAGTTGATAAAAGAAAATAAATCTGATGACCAGATACAAAATAATAATTTACTGATTGCGATTACAGACGAAAATTTAACTGAAGTAATGAAAATTATTAATTCTAATTTAGATAATCCATCGTGTGAAAATGTATATACGGCACTACAATTAGCTGTTCAAAATAATTGTAAAGACATAATCACATTTTTAATAGAAAAAATTACTCAAATAAATTGTAACACTGAAAAATCACAGAATACTCCTCTACATTTAGCGGTTATTCAAAATAACCATGAGATTGTTAAAATGTTGTTAGCAAAAAAAGCTGATGTTAATAAAAAAAATGCATTAGGTCAATCTCCATTGGACATTGCATTAACAGATAACAATATAATAATTCTAAAATTGTTTGTAGAACATTTATCAGATATAAATATTACTGAAGAGAACTATGTGAAACTTCTTTTCTATTTATTTGATAAAGATTATTTACAATTAACTACAAGTTTGTTGACTAAATGCTCTCACATAGATCTCAGTACAGTCTTAAAAAATTCTAATCTTCTGTGTAGAGCAGTTGAAAAAGAGCATTATTCTATTGTTAAAAATCTACTAGATCGTGATGCTGATGTTAATTGCAGTTATAGATCATATTTCGGATCTCGAACTGCATTATATATAGCCTGTGAAAAGGGTAATTGTAACCTTGTTAAATTACTGCTAAGTAAAGGAGCTGATGTTAATATAGCTTCTGAAATATTTAATTACGAAACAGTATTTAACTACTATCCTATACGTCCTGCTATTGAAGGTGGGCACTATCTTATTGTAAAAGTACTTATAGATTATGAAACTGATATTAATAAGTGTTATGATGGATTTTCTCCGCTTCACTTAGCTTGTAATTTCTGTCAAACACAAATAGTTAAGTTGCTTATACATCAAGGAGCAAATATTAATGTAAAAAATGACCTCGGTATATCACCAATAAGTATTGCTGCAAAACGAGGATACATAGATATTTTTAAGTATTTGATAGAAAATGAAGATTTTCATTTAGACTATGACAATGCTGAATTCATTTTACATTGTGTTACTAAGAATAATTTCTTCAAAATACTTGAGTTAATTATGAGCTACATAAATGAATTGAATAATGAAGATCATTTAAGATATGAAATCGATACTAAAGTAATTAATAACTTGGTAGATTTTTCACTTCTTCACACTGCAGCTCGTTTCGACTCTGACAATTGTATTGATATTCTTGTCCAAAGTGGTGCTTCAGTCAATTGTAAAGATAAAGATGGAAAAACTCCTCTTCATGTTGCTTACCAATACGGACGACAAAAATCTGTTGTAAGTCTTCTTAAAAACGGTGCAGACATCAATGCAATTTGTGATAAAGGTTACACACCTTTTGAATATTCTCGGGTATCGAAAAAAAGTGAATCTTATCTAACTAACTATTCTAAATATCATTCTGATGAAAGTAATATTATATTGGATGAACGTAGTGCTGATGAAATGAGTAGTTATTTTGCAAAACATATAGCAAAAATGAAAATTATAAACTTAGATGTTAATACGAAAAATTATGATGCATTGATTGATATTAGTAGTAGAATGGAAAATTTGTTTCAACAGCAAGAAGAATATAACATAGAAGTAGAAACTATGAAAACTGAAGTTATAGTGTCTTCGTCTGCTGTTACATACTATGATTTTGTCAAAGCCAATTTACGATTAAGGGTTTGGTTGTTGAATGACGAAAACATCTTGAAAATTTTGGAAATTGGAGAATACAATTCAATGTTTCCACACTATTCAACAATAATTAGTGGATGCTATCAAAGAGCTTTGGCGAAAAAAAAATTACTTGATGAAACTGAAAAATATCCTATTTTTGATAGTATTCAAGAGTTACCTGACCCTTGTATTGATATGATAATTTACTGTTTGAGTGATAGCGATTTACGAACTTTAATCAATAAAAATAAATTTTTTAATAATGACAAATAATATTTGTTAGAAATTAAATTATTGTTATTTGATTCATTATTATTATTGTTTTTTAATTTAATAATGAATTTTTTTATGAGATGTAATTTTTTAAATACTCGTTGAAACTTGAATAATAATTTTAAACAATATATTGTATATCAATGTTCAGAAAGGAACTGGACTCTTGTATTATAATAACATTTTTAAAATCAAGTTACTTTTTGTACTTTCTTTTTCATTGTGCTTCAATAAATTAAGCGATTAGATAATTAAAAATAAACATTCAATATTAAAATTTCATATGTAATTTAAACTAAAAATATGAAAACTAAACGACAGCTTATACTATGTCTTTTATGCTAAAGATTTATTTGATTAATCCAGTTATGTAAACTCTATATAAAATTAAGTTATCAATAAATTGTTATCATATAATAAAAATTTACTTAAAGACTTTTGTCGACAAAACGTATAAACTTAATTATAGGGTAGAAGCACCGTTTGTGACCACTATAACGTTTTTGGACATTTGATGTCCAAATTATTGTATAAATTATTTATAAACTTAATAGCATCATTAATTTTGTTTGTATGAATGTAAGCGTTTAAAAGTTCTATGATAATATTATTTTAACATTACAATATTTCTGCACAATCGTTGACTTGCAAAGTGTTCAAGACTACACAGAAAGAAAAAAAGTCTTGTCAAGCGTAAATTTTTTTAAACCAAGAAAATCTTAAGGAAGACTGAAAATTTTTTGAACGAAGTTAAATTTTTTTAAGCCAAGAAAATTTCTTCTTGCTCCAAAATAACTTCGACCTTCCTTACAATTTTCTTGGTTCAAGAAATTTTTTTTTTTCTGTGTAGGTGTCTAAAACCTTCAGTTTTACCCTACACAATCCTTACTAATATTATAGATGTGAATGTAAGTTTATTTGTTACGCTTTCACGCGAAAACTTCTGAACTGATCATCATGAAACTTTGTACACATATTCTTGGAGGTATTAGAAGTAAGATAGGATACTTTTTGATAAAAAAAAAAATTATTTTTTATGAAAGATAAAAAATTGTTTGTCAAAAAATTAGAATCACATTGATTCAGTTCTATTGGAATGTAATGATCTTTGATATTTATCTAAAGGGTTCAACGCGAGCAAAGCCGCGGGTAAAAGCTAGTTAATAATATTAATTAATTATTCAAACAAAATAATTATTTTATTTTTTATAAATGAGAAGTTGAGTTTCAAAAGGGTATTTTTTCATTTTTGATTAATCAAGACAAAAAACTGGTTGTCTTCAATTGTAAATATTTTTATTGAACTTTTTTAATTTAAGTACTAAGTGCTATCGATTTTGAAGCTACAATTCGATTTTTATTCCGAAATCTTTATAATTCTTGAAGTAATTAATATTAAAAAGTTCAAAAAACTGCTCTTTTAAAATATGAAAAGATACCTTTTTGAAAATCAGCTCCTCAAATATTACAATTTTCTATCATAAAAAACTAGCAAATACCTAATCATAACTTGAATTGTCTACTGTGAAAAAAAAAAAAATTACAATTCATAGAATACAATCAAATATGTTTTTTTTTATTTTTTTGTCTTACAGGAATATAATAAAACATAAATTTCTCAGCTTTCTAAGAATAGAGAGAGAAATAATGTGAGTTAAGATAATGTCACTAAAACGGTGATAGACTGAAAAATCAAACCAATTTTTTAGGCAAATATGTATGTGTATGGTATTATAGAAGGAATAAGGTACAACAATGTAAGTAGCCAGAAGTAATGAAGCTATGTAAGAGTCGTTCTGGATAATGTAACCCCTTATTTTTTTTTTAGACATCGAATTTGTCGGTAATTCTTTTATTTATTTAATTAAAATATTTTTAACATTCTGCTTTCATTACTTAAAAAACTGAGATTGTAAAAATATAATCAATATTGTAAATTAATAATTATTAACACTTTGCTTTGTTCGATCACCTTGGGCGTCCTTTTTGATGGCGTATCTTTGTATGATCCTAAAACTAGCAGACATATAACAATTCTTGTAATTTTTAAAAGCAGTCAATTATTATAAAAAACATTTTAAAAAATTCGTACTTTTAATTCTTTTTAATTTTTACACGTTAATTTTTTTGCTTAATATTTTTCATTATTATTTAATTGTTATAAAAATCTAAAATGTCATTAAAGTTAGCCGACGTTTTAAATTTTTTGATTTTTTTTTAATAATTAAATTAAAACAAAAAAATATTTTTTAAAAATTGCACTTTCAGTTTTTAAAGTTTTTTACTCGTGCAATTTTTCTTTCTATTTTTTTTGTAATAATTTGTTCAATAAAAAAAAATTCTAAAAATTTTTAGATTTCGGCTAACTTTATTTTCATAAATCTAAAAAATTGTTATATGTTTGTTAAATTCAATATCATCTCTTTGTTCGATACTGATAATTATTTAAAAGTTTTATCAATAATTAATCATCTATTGATATAGTAATAATCATTATACAATTTATAGAAAATTTTATTTCTTTGTAAAAAAATTCATAATACTGAAGTCAGCGGTCAGCTGTCAATTTAAAAAATTTTTTTAACAAATCAATTACAACAAAAAAATGCTTCTAAAAATTTTCACTTGTTATTTTTATTAAGTTTCACATGTGAAACTTTTTAATTAATTTTTTTTTTTAATAATTGCATTATTATAAAATTTTAAAATAATTTTGAATGTCTGACAACTTCAGTGTCATAAAAATTCAGCTTTATTTTATATTAATGTTTTTTCCTGTTAATTATTTTCAGACAATGGAAGGCGCAAAATTTCCCGGAAGGAGTCGTGGACGGGCAAGTCTCATCAGTGCTCTAGCACAAATGCCGCAGTCTCAAAGCGCGTGGTCCCGACGTCCTGGACTGTGTCAACAGCCCGAGCAATCGTCGTACGGCAGATCTGTTCGTATAGCAGCACCAGCACCTACTACAGCCGCGCCTGCTTCTGCTACAATTATTGAAAAAGTTGCTGTTGGTATGATAACGATTTTTTTTTATTAAATTATTAATTAAATTGAAAAAGCTTTAATATACAGTGAAAGCTCTTAAAAATTACCCAGGTTGTCTTTCATGCTCTTGTTAGCGTTTTATGAGAAATTGAGACGGAGCTACGGTAACTTTTGAGAGCTTTCACTGTAATTTAAAAATTAAAAAAAAGCTACGTAGTATTCTAAAAAATGTACTATAATTTTTTTTAGAAACTGGTGAATCATCATCAACACCTAATGTTGGACGCGGAGCAATGCGAGGACGTAAAATCATTAATGCAGATCTTTTAAATTCAAGGCCGGCTCATGTCAAAGCATCCAAGAGGGGTATAAGTTTTATTCAAACTATTATTGTAATTTAATTAATTTATTTTTTACTAGCAACCTGCAGTCACTATGCGACTGTCAAATGATAATGACATTAAAGTTAGCAGTCACTCGAGAATTTTTAAATTTTATTTAACAAAAAAATTAGTTCCAAAAAATTCAATTTTTAATTTTTTTAAACTTCTAAATGTCAATTTTTTTCCTAATTTTTTTTGCCATAATTTATTTGTTAAAAAAAATTCTAAAAATTATTAAATATCTGCTAAATTTATTTTCATCAAATGATATTAAATACTTCATGATTTTTTAATTTTATTTAACAAAAAAATTTGTTCCAAGAAATGGTTTTTAAAAAATTGCATTTTTAATTTAATAAAATTTCTACATGTCAATTTAAAAAAAATTTTTTTTTTGTCATAATTTATTTGTTATGAAATTCTTAAAATTATTAAATATATGCTAAATTAATTTTCATGACTGCCGAGATTTACGAATTATGAATAAGAACACTTTTGCTTAATAATTTTTTGATATTTATGACACTATACATAATTTGGGTGCTTCTTAAACAAATTTTAAAAATAATGGTGCTATCACAGGATCAATTACAAATAATTTAATGTACAAATGTGACCGAAAAAATTTATAGAACCAAAAAAATATTAAAACTCCTCCAAAAATTCAACATAAAAAATTGACTAATAAAAAATATATAAAATTAAAAGGCACTGATTCTTGTCGGAACCTTTTTGATGATACCAAATTTAACTACAAAAATTCCTTTAAAAATAATAATATGCTCGTCACAAAATTTCGCTTATTCTCTTGATAATATAAATTTATTATTATAATGATTGTTTTTTATTATTTGTAATTTAGGAACGGGTGGCAATGCAATAACTTTACAAGCGAACTTTTTCAAGATTTTGAGCGCTCCTGATTGGGGCTTGAGGCAATACCGTGTAGATTTTTCCCCTGAAGAAGACAGAACTGTCGTTCGAAAAGGCTTGTTACGACTTCATAAAGAACGATTAGGAACTTACATGTTTGATGGAAGTGTTATATACACTTGCAATCGTTATTCAGGAGTCTCAAAAACAGAAGTAAGTTATTAATTGAGTCCAAGTCTTCTTATAAAAATTTTTAAACACTGTCGAATGGAAATTTATACTAATTAATAAATTTTTTTTTTTTACAGGTGATGGAATTATTCTCGGAGCGGCAATCTGATAACGCTAAAATAAAAGTCAGTATTCGTTTAGTTGGAGAATTGGCTAAAGGTGATCCACACTACCCACAATTCTTCAACATCATTGCTCGCAAAGGACTGGAGCATCTCCATCTTCAATTAGTCGGACGTAATTACTTCGATGCTCGATCAAAAGTAATTTTTTATTAAATAGATTAATATAGTCATTTTTACATAATTATTTGATATTACGGTTTTATAATGATACATTAATTTTTTTTTTCTATCATTTTTAAGGTGGAAATTCCTGAGTACAGATTCGAATTGTGGCCGGGTTATCAAACATCAATTCGTCAACATGAACATGATGTTCTAATGGGAGTAGAAATTACTCACAAAGTAATGCGCCAAGAAAATTTATTAGATATTTTAGGAAGAGTTCGTTCTAACGCTCGTGGAGGTGATATTCAAGTAAGTTTAATCAGATCATTTTTGTTTTTAAACAATTTTTTTCTTTGGTTTTATTTACAACTAAATGTAATTTTGCTTTTATTTTATTGAATGTTGCAAATAATAAATTAGGTACATTTTAATTTATTATATTTTTTTATTTCTTTATTCTTACAGGGAGCTTGCAAAGCTGAAGTTATTGGTGTCACAGTATTAACTGGCTACAACAATAACACCTACCGAATTGAGGACATTGATTTTACTAAGAGTCCAAAATCTTCATTTAAATTGGGAAAAGAAGAAACTCTAACTACTTACATCGATTATTATCGTAACAAATATGGTCTTAAGATTAATAATCTGTCACAACCATTACTTGTCACTCGTTTACCCCTGCGAGATCGTCGTGCAGGAAAAGATGAACTGCTTTATTTAATTCCCGAACTATGTAGAGCCACAGGTAGCTATTCAATCAAAGTCTATTACAAAAAAAAATTAACAATAAACCTCACTGATAACTATTTTGTTTTTTTTTTAGGATTAACTGACGAAATGAGAACCGACTACAAATTGATGGCTAAATTGGCGACATTCACCCGCCTCAACCCTGACCGACGTATTGATAGATTGCTTCATTTCAATAAACGACTCCAAGATGAGCCAACTGTGGTGCAAGAGTTCCAAGAATGGAATTTAAAATTAGACAATAAGTTGGTAGAAATTCCAGCTCGTGTCATTGCACCTGAAAATATAATTTTTGGGAATACGAAGCAGTCTGCTTCTAACAGTGCTGACTGGACTCGGCACTTTCGAGGTGCCCGATTGATTATTTGTACCAAATTAACAGATTGGGTACTGATTGTTCCAGACCGTGCTAAACGAGATGCACAAGTAAGATTTCATCATTATTTTCTCTACTTATTTTTCTATAAAATTTTTTAGATTGAAAATTTTTATTTTTCTAATTTTATATATTTTTATTTAACGTTTTTTCATTTACACATACGAACAATAAAAATTAATTCTCGACCATTATTATATTAATATATATTTTAGCCATTTGTTGAAAATCTCATCAAAGTCGGTCATGGAATGTCATTCGCCATAAACAAGCCCCAAGTTCGCGAAATAATGAATGATTCTGCACAATCATATGCTGAAGAGTTGGAGAGAATCATGAGTCGCACTGTTCCACAACTCATTTGCTGCATTTCAGTAAGATCACGAGCGGATGTCTACTCAGCAATCAAGAAGAAGTGTTGCCTTGATCGTCCTGTTCCGAGTCAAGTCATTCTTTCGAAAAATTTGGCATCTAAAGGTCTATAAATTTTATGATTTATTATATTGTAACAGAGTAATTATTACACAATATCCTGCAAATTTTTCTTTTGAATGATTTTATCAGGTGCCATGTCAATTGCTACCAAAATAGCAATTCAAATCAATTGTAAAATCGGTGGTGCTCCTTGGAGTCTTGATTTTGGAATTGCTGGATTAATGGTTGTAGGATTTGATGTCTGTCACGATCCTAATCAGCGTGGAACTGATTTTGGTATTTCTCAAATTATTATTTCATACCCTTAGTAAAAATATTAAAAAATTAAATAATAATAATAATTTATATTTTTAGTTTTTATTGGCTGTCCAGTCTAATACAACAATTTTTTCACTAATTTTTTTGTAATATTGTTAGCTTGTATTTTTTTCGTAATATTGTTTGCCTGTATTTCCCTCCAGGCATAAACAATTGATCATCAATTCATATCTAAATTTGTCATTAAAGATAAATTTAGATATGAATTGACAATAAATTGTTTATGCCCGGAGGGAAATACAGGCAAACAATATTACGAAAAAATTAGAGAAAAAATTGTTGCACTAGACTGGACAGCCAATAAAAACTAAAAATATAAAGTATTATCTAAATTTATCTTTAATGACAGATTTAGATATGAATTGATGATCAATTGTTTATGCCTGGAGGGAAATACAGGCAAACAATATTACGAAAAAAATACAAGCTAACAATATTACGAAAAAATTAGAGAAAAAATTTTTGTATTAGACTGGACAGCCAATAAAAACTAAAAATATAAAGTATTATAAAACCAGCCTTTAGAAAAAAAAAATAATAATAATAATAATCACAACTTTTTTTTCTTCTCTTAGGAGCCTTGGTTGCATCACTCGATCGCGGTATGACCAGATACTTTTCGGCAGTCAGTGCTCATAGAAGTAATGAAGAGTTAACCAACGAATTCAGCATCAACATGGTTAAGGCATTGCGTAAATACGCGGAATTGAATGACGATAAACTTCCATCCCGTATTGTCGTCTACCGTGATGGTGTTGGCGATGGACAGATTCCTTACGTATTGGAACACGAAGTTGATCATCTTCGGGAAGCTCTTAGCAAATTATATGGAAACCCTGAGCTGGTGAAGTTGGCTTTCATCATTGTCACAAAGCGCATCAATACAAGATTGTTCTACAACCGTCGTGAAAATCCACCTCCTGGAACCATTGTCGACGACGTAATCACTAACCCATGGAGGTATGATTTCTTCATTGTATCTCAGTGTGTTAAACAAGGATCCGTCTCACCCACAGCCTACAACGTCATTTATGACAATGTCGGTCTCGATGTCGCTTGCATCCAGAGGCTGACTTTCCAGTTGACTCATATGTACTTCAACTGGAGCGGAACTGTGAGAGTTCCAGCACCTTGCCAATACGCTCACAAATTGGCATTTTTAGTTGCTCAAAGTATTCATCGACCACCAAGTAGCCATTTGGAAAGTCTCTTGTATTTCCTTTGAATGTTTTTTTTTGTGTTCAGTATATATTATTCAGGAATTATAAATATTTGATAATTTCATATTATTTAAAATATTTCGATAAATTTTTTCATATAAATTTTCTATTAATTTTCGATCTATTTGTGTGTTTTTTATAATTATAATGAACATGATTAATATTTTCAATAGTTGAAAATTTCAAGTAAAACAATAAATTTTTACATAATTGTTAAACAATTGGTCTTATAGTATTCCTTTAATTAATTGATAATTATTAATATTTAATAATTATATTTTTTGACGTGTTAATTATAAATCATGACTACGTTAAGTATTTATTTACTGCGTTAAAAATTTTTTTTTGTTAATTATAAAATAATTGTGATAGTTATTAACAAATAAATTTGTTTAATTTTAGTGAATTAGATTTAAGACTACAAAATTGTAATAACATTGAACATATTGTTATAATTAATCATATTGATTGAAATAAAATGTTCACAGAATATTAATTAAAATTTGTATTTTGATTTTTTTTTCTTTTCTGTATAAGAAATTCTAAAAGAAAAAAAATACTAAGCTTATGTGGATGATCCTCTGTGGACGCATGCGTGTCTGCTTCTGAGTAGAGGGTTGGTTACGAGTGAAAGAGGGTTGATCACTATTTTACAAAGCAGGCAGTGCTTCACGGGCATTTATTCTCCAAAAATTAAACCAGAATATCACTCTATATTTCAGTATTTAATTTGTACTTCAAGATAACCAATAATTCTTTATTTACGAATTTTGATCGAACAATTAAAAAATTTTAATAGTAAAAAAAAGTGTTGCGATTCTTTCTTTGCATCGTTTCGAGCAATATTGGTAAGTCAACGACCTCTACTATGCAATATTTAACTGTAACATAATTTACGAGTTCCCGCTAATTATTTAGTTAATTCTCTTAACTTAGAAAAGTATTGTAGCTAAGTTAAATTTATTTTAACTATTAAGTTGTGTAATATAATGAAAGATATAATATGTCATTGAAAACCTTGGTCACAAAAATATTAAATATGAAAATTAAATTGATTAATTTATTAAGAACAAAAAAAAATGACGCTTTCATTTCTTCTTAAAACTACTTGAAATATTTTAATTAATATTTAGGTTGATTAAATTTTGTTGTAAATAGAATTAAAAGCATTGTACACAATAAAAATACGCTGAAAAATGACGTCAAGGTAGTAAGTCGATATTGATTATACGTACATGTAGTAATATGAACGCCAAATAAAAAAAACTGAGATTGGGCATGTTGTATCCAAGTATTTACGTATTATATGTGAAATAATTTCTAAACAACATAAAAAAAAAAGTAAATAGTTATAAACATAAATTATTATTCAATAAACTAAGATCGAGGGTATTTTATTTCTTCATTGACAATTGTTTTTTGTAACAAAAGCACTGAAATAGTAGTAGGTGGTATATTGTATATTAAAGCCAAAAAAGAGAAAAATATAGCTAAGAAGAAGAGAGTGAATGATTGGTGTGCGCTCGCGTTAGAATTACAAAGCAGTGTGTGAGATGGAATGAGAATGCATAGTTTGCTAGAGAATGAGGACGAATGGAAGGACTGAAGTAAAGGAGAGTAAATGAGAGAAGGAGTAAGAGCGATATGAGGGTGTTGGTTACGTTTTCGCGAGTCGATAAACCCACTATGGAGTTAGAGCGAACGTCTGCGCGCGGCTTCAACATGGTGCTCGGTGAGTAGGGAATTATCTCTGTTTTTCATTGATATCTTACCATCAATTTTAAATATAAAGGGATAAGTTTATTAATAGTTATTACGCTTACAACTTTACAAAACATACCAAATGTCTATTAATATTCTTTACTATTGATATAAATTAAGTAATATAAAAAAAACTTCTAGTTTTCATCCAACTAATATATATAATCACCGTTAAATTGATTTTAGAGAAGCGAACGTCATGCAAATCAAAGACGCTCTTATGTCGTCAGTTATTCACTCTGAATTAAATAATAAGTGAGTAATTGCATAAAGATTCTTAGAAATTTAATGAATTTTAATTTATAGTGACTAACGATTTATTTTATAGTCAACTTGAGCGAGAAAATCTGGGAGTGGCTTCAGGCTCTGTTGAAATAAAAACTTGTGATGATAATACTTCTGAAAAAATTGAAGATTATTCAGAATCACCGGGATATGAAGTTCAAGACTTTCATGTTGCTCGAGATACTACAACGTGGTCATCAGTTGCTATAACTCATACGAATGTCAATAACCATCCAAAACAAATAAACAGTATTATAAACAATAATTTGTCTGTTTCAAGATTGTCATTAAGCAGTTCTACGGATAGTTTGTCCGATTATGACAGTAAGATAATTAAATTAATAAAAAATTATAACACTGAAGTTGACAGATATTAAAAAATTTTTATGAAAATTAACTTAGCGTGAGAATGAAGTTAGCAGCTATTTATTAATTTTTAGAATTTTTTTAATAAATAAATTATGGCAAAAATAAATGAGAAAAAAAAATTGACATTTAGAAATTTTAAAAAATTATAAATGTAATTTTTTAAAAATAGTTTTTCAGACAAGATTTATTTGTTAAATAATATTAAAAAATTATCAACTGGCTGCTAACTTTAATGTCATTAACTTAGCAGATAGTTGATAATTTTAAGAATTTTTTTAACAAATAAATTATGGCACAAAAAAATTTATGCAAAAAATTGACATTTAGAAATTTAAAAAAACTACAAATTCAATTTTTTTAAAATAATTTTTTGGAGCAAATTTATTTTTTCAAAAAAATTAAAAAATCGTCAAGTGACAGCTAACTTTAATGTCATAAATTTTTTTAGAATTTTGGAGCAATTAAATTATTAAAAAAAAAAATTAATTAAAAAGTTTCACATGTTAAAATTAATAAAAATTACAAGTGAAAAATTTTAAAAGCATTTTTTTATTGTAATTAATTTGTTAAAAAAATTTTTAAAATCGACAGCTGGCCGCTAACTTCAGTATTATAAAAAATTATAATTATTCTTATACACAAATTTATATTCTTAACTCTTGAATAAAATTCAAAATATTGTTTTAGCTCATGAATTATCTGCAGGATCGGAATGTTCAGAAAATTCAGAGGATGGTAGTTTGTCAAGACCTTGCCGTGGAATAATAAATCCTAATTATCCAGGATTTCAGCATCTGGCTCCAGCATTTTTATCAGTCTTCAATGAAGATCGTACTGACAGTCCAGATTTGCCTTCAGAATTCAGTGAACAAGAATTAGATAACAAAATCAATGAGTGTCGTAACAATAACAAAAATATAATAGAGACAACTAAAGAAACAAATGAAGAAGATAATAATGATAACTGCGATAGAATAAATCATTTTGATACACAAAAAGACGAACATAAATTTTTCTACAAGAAATCAAAATTTAATATTCAGGTTGGTAATTTAATAGTATTTTTATGTGATCACGTAAAATTAGTTAATTAAATAATAAATTTAATTTTTTAGCAGACATTGGACGCCGTTTCGTCCTCGGAAAAATGTTTAAACTATGTCAAGAGCATTGAACAATCAAAACAAGGATTGGAATCAAATAACTCTAATATTGATTATTGTCATAATCATAGTTCTGTAGAGATAGAAGTGGCTGAATTACAATCCAGCTCAACTGAACGACCCCAATTTGCTGAAATTGAAGATATTCCGTCAGATTCAGGTACAGGAAAAACTTGCGAACAAGATAGTGAAACTGAGGAAATAGTAATTGAACACATAGATCTTATTTCTGAAGCCACGAAACTGTCAAAAAATACACCAAAATTAGAATCCAGAGGAAAATTATCAAATTCAAATCTAATTGAAAACTCAGAAACAGTATATTATTCTGAAGATCTGTCTGAAAAAGAAAAATCATTACCGTATACCAAACTAGAAGAAATTGATTTGTTGTCAAGTATAGGTCGTGATATAGGTGTAAATCTTGAAAAATATATCCAACCTGTTCCTGACGTAGTTGCAATGGAAACAATTGATGTTCATTCTTCTCGTTCATTTTCTAATTTAGTAAAAGATGCAATTCGAGAAGATACTAATAAGCTTCAAGATCAAGATTTAACGGAAACTGCAAGTGTTGATATAAGAAAAAAAGAAAAAATGGCAAGAAACCAAGCACGAAGACGTCAACAATCACTTATAGGACAACGTCGACCTGAAAAACGTCGAGTTGAACAAGTAGACAAAGCTCCGGGCAGCTTTGATGTTTATAACATTGAAACAGCAATGCCCAAAATTGACCTGGATGCTATTGAATCTCATTTAATAGCAGCACGTGAAGAAGAACGACGGGTAAGATTCATTGACACCAATTTCACATAAAGTAATATATGCCCACATAAATACCTATACAATGAAATAATAGCTAAATCTTTATTGCGTCGCTTGTAACCTTATAAATGTCATAGTAGTATCACATGCGCGTATAGAAATAGTTCTAATACTAAAAATCGATAAAATAAACTTGCATGTTCTGTTTGAAGATTAAAAAGCTTACGGGAATTTCACCGTGATACCTATTAAAGTTTAAGGGTTCAATTTTATTTAAGGAAAAATAGCAGCACTTAAGAATTGATTATTTTAATGTATCATGTTCCATAAAATGTTCACTGATATTTTATATTAATATCACAATTTATTATTACTATTATTTTATTATTATTATTTTATATTTTTAGTTTTTATTAGCTGTCCACTCTAATACAACAATTTTTTTTTTCTAATTTTTTAAAGACTGGGCTGGACGATTTGTCCAATATTAGACTGGACAGCCAATAAAAACTAAAAATATGAAGTATTATAAAACCAATCTTTAGGGAAAAAAAAAAATAATAAATAAATATCAAAATTATTATTATTATCAAGTATGAGTGATAGAAGAACAGAGATATAATAAACATTACTGATAAATGACAATGTGCTGATGAGTTAAAAAACAGATACATTAAAAAGAGAAACAAAGAGAGGCAACAAAAATTAATATGACTAAAACGATGAAACGGTTAACATACGGTACATAAATTAAAATAATTGTCGGCATGTTGAGTGAGTAGAATTTAAATTAAAATGTATCCAAGCCTTTTTCGTTGTCGGTCCACTATTGAACCTCAGAATCATGATTTTAACCATAATTCTCTCGACTATATGCAGGTACAAATAATATAATAAATCATCTTATGTGTTTTATTGTTTAATGATATTTATTGTATGAAGAGGAGAAGAAGATCAGTTAATTTTCTTACTTATTATTTTATTAAATCCAATTGAGTTCATTTTTATTAAAATTTTAGTCATACTAAAAAAATTGATTTAATTTTAAAATTAATTTAGATGGATTAAATGAAAAAAAAATTTAGAAAGAAACGGAAAGATTAACGACAATGTGCTGAAAGTAAAAAATTCCAAGTGGTTGTTTTACTTGACCGATCAAGCAATACATACAGGAAGTTGTTTATTGAATTTTCAATATTTTAGATACTTTATTATTTGTAATAACTATATAAAATAGCATTAAATATAATTTTGCTAATAATACTGAAAATATAATCTCAATTCTTAAATGTTTTATAGAATTATAGAAAAAAATAACATAAAATAGAATTGGCCTAAATATTTAAGTGAAAAGTAGTAGTACAGTAAGATTTAAGTACTTAAAGTAATACTTGAAGAAAAATATGAGTACTTTCACTCAGCTGACACTGTCTTGTCTGATTCTGTTCTCAACAGTTGAATCTTTAGTTATTAACCGCGGTGGCTCAAAATGAACGGTAGTAGTACCAAATGGTCAAGACACTATAAAAAAGATTCTCGATTTGTTACAGATTTGTACACATTTACTTATGATAATGATTTAACATCAGTGAGTTTGTTGATTATTAATTGATGTGTGAATAACTCAAAGTTATAAATTATTAATAACAAGTTAAATATTGGTATTTGATTTGAATTTTAAGTCAAATAATTTTATGTATCCGTTATTTATAATTATATCAATTGAATATTAGTATTCGATTAGAGTTTTATTCGCACACTCATATCATTAAAGATTGCCTTTACTGGTAAATAAACTAACATGAATACAATGTATTAATTTTTATTCTGTCGATGACTAGTTTGAGGAAGAGCTGCCCCAACACGTTGAAAAAAATGTACCGTTCGATGAAATTATTGACAATATTATAACAGAACATAATTTAAATACAAATTATATAAATAAAGAAGATGTGATTGCACGTTTTGATCGCGTAATACGGGGGGAAATTAGTGATTCAGAGGTACTCTCCATGATATTTGGGAAATCTTAAATTAAGTAAAAAATAAATGATTAAATTTTTTAATTTTCTAGCGTCGAAATGATAGAGAAGAAATTAGAAAAAGGCTTGCTATGGGCTCAGATGCAGATGACGTTCGGTTGGAGCATGGACGGAAACCTAGTCTTCAATCACGACTTCAAAGTGGTAATTTATATAAATATTTTACAAAGATTTTTAACATAACTAATTAACATAATTTTTTTTTTATACAGGGATGAACTTACAAATTTGTTTCATGAATGAGACGCCTTCAGACAGTGAATCACCTAGTTCAGAAGATATATCACCAAATATAAAACAAGCTTCAAGTTTTTACAAACATAATAGTACCGCTGCTAGACCTCAAGTTTTGAGTCTTCCACCATTGAGACTTAATACCGATATTCTTGATGCACCTCTTGATGAGGCTGATTTCTTTGCTCGTCAAGCAAGACTTCAAACTGAAGCAAGAATGGCCCTTGCTCAAGCAAAAGAAATGGCCCATATGCAAATGGAAGTTGAAAGACAAAGACTCACACAAAGCCCAATCACGGAAATAGTGCGCTCAAGTCTTGAGAAGGTTCATATTTATTTATAGTAAAAATTAAATTTAACCGGTTTTAGTAATTGAATAAATAAAATAAACTTAATAACTCCTGTAATTAGGTCGGCGTTCAATTAGGCGAAGATAGACGTCGGTTGTCGAGAGTCCTTTTAACTGAATTAAACGTCGCTCAACTTCAAGTAGTTGCAAATGACCTTCATTCAAGAATTGCGGTTCTAAACGAGGTACTTGTTGAAGGATTACTTAGACGAGATGATCTACATATGGAACAAGACTCAATGCTGGTAGATGTTGAAGATCTAACTCGATATCTGTAAGTATTGCATGATTATTACATTTCCGTTAGCGAGCACTAAAAATATCAAAAATGCTACGCTTACATCACACTCATATTACCTATTATTGTAAGACTTTATTGATACACGCCACGCTGTTTTCTTTATTGCTATTCTCCACTCCCTCTCCGTCTCTCAGTAATAAGTAGACGACGGATTTGTGAGGTGAGCATTTTTGTTTGCATAGTGGTGCCAAGCAAGAATCGCTTAAGAAGCGACAGGCAAACAGCAAAAAACAAGCAACACAGGGGAATAAACGGACCAGTCAACTACACTCAATGATGATGATCCCAATAATAAAAACTAAATTGAACGGTCGAAGCTTCGTTGAATTTGTTAAAAAGTAAAATATTAAACTGAGAATTATTTAATTATTAATCCGTTAAATAATTCCTTATATTATTCAATGTTTGATGTCACACAATGGACTTTTCATGATGCGAAATATCTAAAAATTTAAGGTGAAATGACATGAATTAAAAAAAAAATATATAGCTTAATGATTTTCCACAATATCCAAAATTTTTACAGCTTTATCACTCAATAATAAGTATTTAATTACTATAATTAATTAAATTTATATATCTAAAGATCTATTTATGAATATATATATATGAGTGGTACTATTAACTCACGCAATTACTCCCGATGTTTCTCCATCATAAAAATTTTGTCAAATATATTCCACTTAAAAAATATTGAAATAGCAAAAATAGATCTTTAATGTTGTTGTATATAACATTCATTTTAGCTTGAAGAAAACGATTATTTACTGATTGCATATAAAATTTTCCTAGTAATTGTATGGTCACTAAGTAGTTGAAACAATAAAATAAAATGAATATCTGCCAAAAATTTTTAATTAATTTAGAAACTATATAAGAGTCAAAATTGGAAATAAATAAACTTATGTATTATCTACAAAATAGTTTTAATCGCAATAATAATTAATATTATACAGATTGTAAATAACTTAACAATAATAATATAATAATAAAATATCGTATAACAACTTTTTTTCACATGATTATTTTTTTTTTCTTTTATTCCCTTTCCACTTTAATTATAAGTAACAATAATTGATTATTGTTTGTTTATACGATTGACGATCAAAAATCTTGGAGAGATGAAGGCACAAGGCAGTTATTTTATTTTCAAAGGTACGCTTAATTATAAATTTTTAAATATCGTACCATTTACATGCAATATAAATACAGCACCAACTCTGAAAAGAAACCCAAATTAAGTAATTTCAATTCTCAATACAAAAAAATTCCATTAATACTCGCTTTTTTTTTTTGTATAATTATTTTAATTAATTTACATGTAAATGCTTCGATTTTTCAATTGTTTAAATCAATTTTATTTCAATATCATACTTGAAACAACAATTAGAAAAACGTATCAAATTCCTAAGATAGATATTATATAATTATACAATAAAAACATAGATTCACGATTATAAAAAAAAAAGTTTTAGAATCGTGTAATCCATCAAATTAATTTTTCTGCATATTATAGATTACATACAAAAGTAATAATACTATACGATCCATTTATTGTTACTTAGTAGTATTATAACGACTATGAATATTAATCATTATTCCTGATATTTACATTGAATCAAAAATAAAAAATTAAAGTAGCAAAATTTTATTCATGACAAAGTCGTTGATAAATTGAATTAATAAAATTGACATCGTTGGCAAGGGTATGTCTATAGATATTAGCGTAGTTTAATTGATCTACCGGCTTACAAATATTCAAATGGCAAATATTCAACGATTTATACATATATATATTATTATAAGGCTGCCTTAAATTTTTTATAATGTTTTTACAAATATAACTTTTGTTAAGTTATTTATGTCAGATTGTCTGATTGCTCAGTCAAAAAAATAATAATGTGGCATGATTAACATAGATTATTGGTCCTATTAAAAATAGCCAGAGATCACAAATGACGATAATAATTAATAAAAATATTATGAAGATCATTTGCCCATACTCGCATTGGCTGGTAGCGTTGCTGATCTCTGTTGAATAGATAAATATGGCTTCAAGGTAGATCTTGTAGATTCTCTAAAATCACAATATCATAAAGTGTATTAGTAAAGACTATTAAAAAAAAAAAAAACTAGTTATTCAAAATGCCAAGCTTTAAACTTATGCAAATTCCAAAGCGACAATTATAAAAAAAAAAAAAAAAAAAAACAATTTCATATAACAGTTTATAATCATGCAGTTTACTAACCTGTTTAATCATTGAATAATGAAACTTAAAATAAATTTTATCAGCAACGAATACAAATGTTAATTGCATAAAGTAATAAAAAAATTTTGAAAACAAAACAATAAGCTCTAATACCTCCAGATACCCAACCATGCGACGCCACAATACAAGAGCTACCAAATTTTCCTGTAGTTGTTTATCCTATTACGCTACCTTGGAGATACACGTTGTCCAGTGCCATCGATATGGGAATTGGCCTTATATCCACATTTTTGTATGCGTCTTGACAAACGTGTTACCCAATACTTTTGGTCGTCTGGGCTACCAGCAAGTAAAAGTAACTCTCGAGCACTCGTAGGATCATAATGAAGTTTACAGGGCGCTATAGCGTCTTCTTTTTTATCCAAGTGTTCTTTATGTACTTTAATATGACATCCTATGAAATAGAAAAAAAAGTTAATAATAATCAATTATTTTTTTACAACCGAATTACATATGTATAAAATAATGTTTTTACACCTAGTGGTCAAGTGACTAGTAAATCTAATTCAAGCCAAAGTTTCTTTCATTTCAATGAACATCTTTATAACTCGAACAGATACCACAAGCTTTCAGCTTCACTAGTATTCAAATTCGATGGAACCCCATCGAACTTATGTAAAGAGAAAATGTCTCTCAAACAATAGAAAAGATGAAATATCCATCAGTTGGCTTGAATTAGATTTACTAGTCACTTGACCGCTAGGTGTAAAAACCTTAATTTAGAAATAATAATAATAATAATAATAATAATAATAATAATAATAATAATAATATAAAATTTATTACTTCGACATTCTAGCGCAGGTGGTGGTCTAAACATGTGCCATAGTTGTTTCGAACATACTTCGCAAGTTGTAGGCATATGATAAGAAATTGAAATAAATTCGTGGCCCTTAATAACTGGTTGCATACCAGGTTTGTCAACTAATTGAGTTAGTTCTGGAACTGGCAGTGCATTACCTTCGTCACCAGGACGTCTTGCTTCGCCTTCACCCGCATAAAGTAACTAAAAATAAAATTAATAAATAAATGATACTCTTAATTGAAGAATAATAATATTATAAATTCTTAAGTAGATTACAAAAATCAATATACCTGAAATATCCTAGGAATATCTTTGGCGTCTGCTCTAATAACATCTCCCTGAGTTACAGATCTTACATGAAAAACTTTACTTAAATCCAATATCAATACTGGATCAGCATTAATCTTTTCATGTTCACTATTGTAAAAAATAATTTTTTTTGATGACACAACAACATATTGTTTTTTCCACCCATGTCTTTTAATATTTTGTTTGTTCGGCACATTTAACCAGCCTTCAAGTCTCATGGCACCATGTTCTGGAAGAACTGAATCATCACCGTCATTTTCAATTGACGATACACTTGCAGTCTCCGAATTCATTGAAGATATTTTCATTTGTAGTGTTTCTATTTCAGAATCTTTTGAATCTAATTCCATTTGCAATCGGAGTTTTGCTTGATTTTCTTCAACAAGTTGTGCCTAAAATGAAATAAAAACAAATAAATATATCATAAGAGTGATAAAAAAATGTATTTTATATGTACATGTAACTTACTTGTAAATCTTGTAAATCCTTTTGCCATTTAGCTGCCAACTGTCCATACTTTTCTCGCTCTTGCGTAAGTTCTTGTTGCAATCGTCTACAATCTTTTTCTTTCTTCCTAAGGTCAGCAGAAGATGGTTTATTTTTAGTTTTTCCACCAGCAGAAAAATCTTTTCTAACAACAATCTGCTCAAATTTATTGATAGCTTGTTCTTTTAACAATGTTTCTGTTTTCAATTTACTACTAAGCCTATCAATTTCTTCAGCATTTGATTGAGATTTAACAAGTTGATCTTGTATTTCTTTGATTCGCTTTGCAGCATCATCTTTTTCTTTAGCATATTGTTCAATAGTTTTTTTCAGTTCAGCCTCGCTATCCTTTAAACGATTCATCATTTGGTCTTTTGTAGTAATTTCATGATGATGTTTAACTAAACTATCTTTATATTCTAATTCTTTCATTGTTCTTTCTTTCTCTAAATCGGCAACAGTTTCTTCAGCAATTGATCTTGCTAAAGCTTCACTATCACCTCGTGCTAATGACAACTGTAATTGATGTACCAATGAACTACGTTCTTCTTCCAATTCTTGTTGAAGTCTAGTTTTTTCATCCAATTCTTCTCGAAGTTCTTGAGTCTGGGTTTTGTACAATGTCTGTCAATAAATTAATTTATCTTAGAAAAGTTTGATTTAATTTATTTAATAATAATAATAATAATAATAATAATAATAATAATAATAATAATAATAATAATAATAATAATAATAATAATAAATAGATAAATAAATAAATAAATAAATAATATTCAATAGTTAATACTTACAGAAAAATAAGCTTCAGCTTCTAATTGTTCTTGAAGTTCTTTTGTTTGTAACATATCAACATTACGTTGAGTTTTAAGATTATTTAGTTCTTCATCAATTTGTCGTTTGGCTTCACGTAACTGGCTTACTTCATGTACCAACTGTTGTTCACGTGCACGTAATCTTCCAGCATCCGACGATTGTTGAGCTAAATCTGATTGAAGTAAATTTCGTTTTTGTTGTTCTTGTTCAACTTGCCCTTGAAGTGCCTTAACTTTTTCCACTTCTTGCCTGTGTTCACCCTCTAATTTTTGTAATCGTTGTTGTATTTGTCGATAGTCCACAGACAGCATCGATGTTTGACGTTCTTTTTCTTGAGCAAGTAATTCAGCTCGTTGTCTTCCACTTTTTTCCTCACTTAGCTTGACTTGTAGAGCTGGCAATGAAATAAACAATAGATTCATAATAATATTGTTTTTGTTTTTTTTTTCTGTTTTTCGTTAATGCATTAAAATTTTAATAATATCTACATACATAACGATAAAAGTTATGACAATGACCAGCAGTAATGATGGAAAAAAAATTAATTATTAATTTTTGAAATATTTATGAATTATTGAATTTGTGTTAAGATTAATATACTTTTAAAATTTTTACCTTTAATTACGCAATTCATACGTCCTGTTGCATATAATAAAATTGGCTTATATTATAAAAACTGTTAGTTATTAAAATAAAAAAATAAAAAATAAAAAAAAACTGTAATTTACCTTTAACAACTTCCATGTTAGCTTCTTCTTTTGACAACATTCTCGATCTCTCAGTTTCTTGATGAGCTAAAACTTCTTGATTGTACCTTGCCTGAGCAGCTTTAAGCTCTAGAGTTAAGCTAGCAGTTTCTTTCTCTAATGCTGAAACTCTTTCATTAAGTAGTCTATTATCTGTCATCGCTTTTTCTTCTTTATCTCGACTTCTTTCCAGCTCAACATATAAAGAAGCTAGCCGTGTTTCAAGTTCAGCAGTTAAAGTTGATGCTTGAGTTCGGGAACTTCGTTCTTTGGACAATTGACCTTGCAAGCTCGCAACTTCTTGTTGTAAAGAATCTGTTTGTGCTTGTAATTGAGCTCTTGCTGCTTGTAATTCATTAGCCATTTGTTTGGCAGTTTGTTTTGCAACTGTAACTTCTGTTGCTTGTTTTCGCATTCTTGTTGCTGATTCTGTTTCTCTCTCTAATTTACTTTGCATTTCTTTTATTTGTTTTTCTAACGTTAAAACTCTTTCAGATGTCTGTTGAGAAGTGGATGCATCTCGGGCTCTTTTACTTTGTTCTTCATCAAATTTTTTTTTCAAATCCGCCAACATACCTTCAGCTTTTCTTCGTGCTTCAGTTTCATGTTCGATACGACGTTGTACTTCTTTATAACTGTGTCGAAGAATAGTTAATTCCTTATCAGCTCTACCGGCTTCTTCTCTTAGTTCTGATTCTCTTTGTGTTATTGCTTCTAATTGGGCAGAAAGAGCGCAATGACGTGCTTCCATTACTTCAACTTGTCTTTTTTCTCTTTCTAATAAATTCTCCAATTGTGTTATTTTTATTTCATCTGTTATACCATTATTCATATGATTTTCAAGACCGTCAACAGACTCTTTGCCTGGTGAAACAAGGAGTTGATAATCACCAGAGTAAGTGAATCCTATAAATGGTAAATGATTTCCGGAAAAAGCTTTTGGTACAGGAAAACTTTCTTCAGGAGTATCTTCCTTGTCAACATCTTCAAAATTACTTGTATCGTCATCACCTGACAGTTCTGGTACAACAGGAGGAACACATTCTCGTAAATTGTCAAATGTCCATTGATCGTTTTTGAAAAATGGGTGACTCTTTATTTCTTCTACTCCGTTTCTTCCTAAACGATTAGTACGATCAGTAAGAAATCCACATATAATACTCTTTGCGGATTTAGATATATCTATCTCTTGGGGAAAGTGAAGTGAATTGCGATGATCCATTATTTTTGAATATGTTCCAACAAGAGAATCTGCATAAAAAGGTGGATCACCAACCAACATTTCATAAAGAAATACACCAACGGACCACCAATCACATTCTCGACCATATACACCTTCACCTCCCTGAGATTGAAGTACTTCAGGAGATATATAATCTGGTGTTCCAACTGCAGTATCTGACCTTACTAAGCCATCCTGGATAATAATATTTAATAGTTTATTTATTTTCAAATTTTTATAGAATAGATGTTATAACATAATAAAAAAAAAATGATATTGCTTCTCTTACCTCATCCATTCTCATGCAAGTACCAAAGTCTGCTAATTTAAGATGTCCATATTTATCAAGCAACATGTTGTCTGGTTTGACATCTCTGTGTACAAATCCCATTAGATGTATGGCGTCTAATGCCAATACAACTTCAGCACAGTAAAATTTTGCCCATTTTTCCGGTACATCGTAACTAGACATTAAATTAACTAAATCACCACCTGGCATATAGTCCATTACCATGTAAAGATATTTATGATCTTGAAAAGCAAAATGCAACTGTACAATCCATTGTGAATTGGCATGTGCCATAATATCCCTTTCCTCCCAGAAAAAAGCTGAATCCGATCGTTTTATCTAGTAATTATATTAATTATACATTAATAATACTTACTAACTAATAAATTATTATTATTATTATTTTTATAATTACCATTTCAAATTTACTAAGTAGTTTCATGGCATAAACTTTTTGAGTTGAATTGTGTCTAACTAGTTGCACCTCACCAAATGCTCCACGACCAATAACTTTGATAAGAGTAAAGTCGTCCGTACGCATTCGCATTTTATTTATTTCTCGTGCTACTTCATCATCTATAATGAAAAATGAGAAAGAAAATAATAAATCAGTATAAATTTTCAAAGTAAATTTTTTTTTTTTTTTATATTTTACACTATTAAATAAAATAAAGCTTAAAATAAAATAACACATCAATTTGAATAAAAATGAGATTGAAGACAGTATCACGATACATAATCAGATTACTATAAGCAATATTAATTTAAAAGCTATAACTGAACATAACTTCAATTAGCTTGTTAGGAGTCTTTATATTTATATATAAACATTTATAATGTTTATATTTAAATATAAACATTTTCATTTAGAAATCTAAATGTTAATAGTAAATTATATCTTCTAATAAATTTGTGGATAAGCTCAAAAAAATAAAACAACTATATTTAAAATCAACAATGTTGACATAATTTTTTGGAGTAATTATTTAAAAACTAATAATAATAACAACAATAATAATAAATGAGCTTTATTACTTTATGCTTCCTATAACCTCCTATTTGAAAAATTACGAAAAGATGTTAAAAAGAGAAAAATTATTTTGGAGTATAAAATTTCAACAGATGTTAACTTTAAATATAAATAAGTAACAAGTAAAATTGTAATAATGTCAATGATGGTAAAAACTAAAAATCAATTTTTTTTCAATAAAATGACATTTATAAAATGAAAATGTAATATTTGTAAAAATTATAAATTCAAAAAAATTATTTACTTACATCTATTCATATAAGCCTCAATATTTTTCATGCGTTTAACACTCGGATGATCGCAGTCAGCAACAAGAGCCTGAACAGTGTCTAAAAGACAATCAATGTTGGAAATACTTCTTGGATCTTTAATTTTCTCTTCTAAAGTTCTCAGGCGTCTTCGCCGATCTTCGTCACGTATCACTTCCATTTTAATGTACTTGATAACTAATTCAGTTACTCAAATATTGTCCTGTATCGTTCATCAAATTATGTATATATGTAGTCTTGAAAAAATTATGTGCAATAGAATAATGAAAATTTGGCATCCATAACAAGTGCAGCGAGGTCCATTGTTCCTTAAAGAAAATTTATAATATCAACATTAATAGGAATAATGATAGTTATAATTTTGAATAATAATATGAACTATTTTTATAGTATAATGAAAATAGTTTATATGTAATTTATTAATTGACATATCGTTGAATCTTGATAGTGATTCCATAGAGTTAGGTGGGTATCATTGATAGGCATATGAAAAATCCACAAATAAAATAGTCTATGTTTAATTTTACTTATTAAATTTAATTTTTGATTATTAAATAGAAAAAAATAAACAACATACCTAGTAAGATCAAAATATTATCACTTGGTTAGCTAATCAAAAGCACAGTAAAATGCATTATAACTCGGCATAAATTTGCCTTTATGACTACACCAGACTACACACAGCTGAGCCGTGTATCGAGAAATGTACCACTGTCATCAAATTCGTACTAAACTATACATTATTTTTCTTTTCAGTTACAAAACATTCACATTATTTTAAATTTTTGTTAAAAAAATAAATATATAAACATTATTGTTCGTTTAATAAAAGTTATAAATTTAAATTATTAATTATAATATAAAACAATAATTAACGTAATAAAGTAAATTTTATAACTATCATTAAAAAAAATTTTTGAATATTAATCTAAATACACGTAAAAATTTTTTGATATAATGTAGTGCGAAACTATATTAAAATTTTCAACTCTGATTTATATTCAGCACAATTACTTATTAATTTTCATAATCTATGTTTTAGTAGTAAATATAAATAACAAGATTCTTTTATTGTTATAAAAAAATGTTAATATGTTGTTCAATAATTTACTACTGTTTTTTTTTTTTATAAGTATTAAAATAATTATTACAAAAAACGTCAACGACACCGGAAAAAACTTGGTACGGAAATAAAAAAGCCCTGTCTCTGCCCTCTATCTAGTGCAATTTAGTGTAAGAGCAATAATACAAGATGGCGCAAAGAGGAGTTAATAGAAATTTTGTACGCGGGTCGTTAAAAAAAAAATTTAGTGAATAATTATTTTATTTAATCGACTATTGTAATTATTAATTTTATTTTTACTTCAATCAACAATAACAATATTTAATAGTTTTTAGAATACAATAAAAAAAAGCAATTTATTCAATAAAGTATGTTCGTAAATATAAGTCAGTAGTAGGGATGTTATGAAAATAACATTAAAAAAATCTATTATTATTTGTCTTGATATTTTATCTAAACTTACGTATTTCAAGATAATAATAAACATCTTTATACGCAGTCTAAAAAAAAGTCATATGTAAGTATTATTATTAGAAATTAATTTTATGTAAGTTTGATAAACTATAAATATAATTGAATGTTTAAGTAAATATTTGTATGTCATACCATACAGATATATATACATATATATTTATATATATTAAATAAAAATGGGTCCACCGTGTGATTGGCAAATATCAAAACAAAAAATAGCCCAACGAGGACGTTATCTCCTAGAATCTGGACAATGGTCAGATTGTAAATTTATTGTAGGTCAAGAACCACAACAACAAATCCTTGAAGGGCATAAATTATTTTTAGCAATGTCTAGTCCTGTATTTGAAGCAATGTTTTACGGTAGCATGGCAGAAAAAACAGATCCAATTCCTATTCGTGATGTCCAGCCAGAGGCATTTAAAACACTATTAGAATACATTTACACGGATAAAGTTGATTTAGGATCATTTGAACTAGCATGCGAACTCTGTTACTGTGCTAAAAAATATATGTTACCGTTTTTGGTTGAAGAATGCACTAAATATTTATGGTCTGACTTATCGCCAAATAAAGCATGCAGAGCTTATGAATTTGCAAAATTATTTGAAGAACCAGTATTAATGGATAAATGCTTACAAATAATTTGTACAAAAACTAATGAAATTTTAAATGAACCAAGTTGGGATGAAGTTGAACTTAGCACAATTATGACGATCTTCGAACAGGATGAATTACAAATAGATTCAGAAATAGAATTGTTTGTTGCTATTGAACGATGGGCAAAAGCTGAGTGTAATCGTAAATCATTGAATTCATCAGATGCTAAATCTTCAAGATCAGTTATTGGTAATGTTTTATCTAAAATACGATTTTTAACTCTAACTCCACAACAATTTGCTGATGTTCCTGGTAGATCAAATCTTTTATCTCGTGATGAAGCATTTTCAATACTTATGAATGTATCATCCAGCGGAAGTAATATTCCTATGCCAGAAGGATTTTCAACCAATCCATTGCATAGAATAAAACCCCGAAGACCTTCTGCACTAAGTAATGGACGAAGTCAAGTAAATTTTACTTTATTAATATAATAATAGATATTTTTTTGTTTTTAATATTTGTATAAAATTTTTTTTTCTTTTTTTTATAGAAATACAATGGAGTGATAGGTCGGCACGCTAGTCCAGCAGGTTTGTCAAATCATTGGCAGATGTTTCCGTCCACATCTTATAGTCATGCACCTTTGATAAATTCAGATACTGACCGTACTGACATTGACAGTTCATGGTTATCATATCCTACTACTCTTGATTTTAATGGAAGAAAAGAAAATGGAAGTTCAACTTCAAATGATAATATTCCTACAGTACTAGTTGAAGGCGGAATCCGAGATGGCCCTAAATATTATTGTTTGCGATCTATGGGACAACAAGCAGAGTATTTAAATCCTGGAGTGATGGATTGTTCTGTAACATTTAGTGTTGATAAAAATATTTGTGTTATAGGCGTTCAAGTTCCCACACAAGTAGCTTGTGAGGTAGATAATATTATGTACATTAAATTTTTGTCCAACTTAATATATTTTTATTATTTATCATTTTAATTTATGATTAATAGGCTAACCAAATGATGCGATCTGCTGATGGAACTTATACAGAAATTTTATATGCTCATTTACTTGATTCTGACGGCTCTCGATTAACTTACACACACTTTACCACAAAAGCTACTGCTGGTACATTGGTTGAAATTGGATTTAATAGGCCCGTGTATATCCAAAAAAATAAGGTGAGTGAATTGTTTTAATGAAGAATAATAAGTAAATGAATCATACTTGATAAATAAAAAATTATTAATTTATAATGATTAATAACAATAGATTTATCGCGTTGGAGTTGTCTTCAATAAACCTGGATGGTATCCAATAGGAGATTGTGTTCAAAGAATGACGTGTGATACTGTATTCTTCTCATTTGGCGTTGGCAATAGTACAGATAGCATTAGAGATGGTTTAATTCGATCTATTGTTTTTACTTATCATCAATAGATTTTGACGAAAATTAAATTGTAAAGTTGAGTATTTTTTAACAATTGTGATATATATATTTACATATTAGGGTGTGCCAAAATTCAATTTCTGTGAAGAATATTTTAGAATTGGAATTTTGAGTTCCACTTTTAACAGGAGCTTTGCTAGGGAATTTCCGCTGTAGAGATATTTCATGGCCGGAAGAGCCGAAACAAAGCTCCTGTTAAAAATTCTATGAAAATCAAATAAATCGTCTCAAACCAAAATATCTCAAGAATCGCCCGAACACAGTTCCTGTTAAGGGGTTACATGGGTTTCCTCCTGGAAAAAATGGTCTATTTTCAACAATTTTTTTTTTTTATAGAAAAAATGAAATATTTTATTTAAACTTATTACTATCTTGAAGATACATGTTTAATAAGGAATTACTGAAATTTTGAAAAAAAAATATTAAAAACTCTGCAAATGTGACGTCATTTCCGCCGAGTCCTTGAGAAAAATGATGCGCCCGCGTGATCAGTAGAACTCCTAGCAGGATCATTTGAAGTGAAAAAAAAAATATGTGCTCTAGTTAATATTTCAAACTAGGTCTTGGACCGAAAAAAAAAAAATGAAAATTTGGCTGATTTCGCGGAATTTTTTTCTTTTTAATAGTTGTAATTGAAAAAAAAAATTCTTCCGTTCAAAACCTTGTAAATTATATCTCGAAGACCTGTCTAAAATTTCATCAAGATCGGTTGAGTAGTTCTCGAGGAATCGTGGGTACCATTTTTGAGAAAAACTCGTTTAAAGTTTTGAATTTCAATGCAACAGCGCTTTGAGCGCGCAACTTTTTAAAACTTTTTGTGTGTCTTCGAAACTATTATTCGGATCGATTTGAAACTTTAGGACAATATTCTAGAGATGTAGAATTTGATGAAACATTAAAAAAAAAAAAAAAAAAAAAAAAAGCGGTACTCAAAATTTTATTTTTAAAAGGTTCTTCGTGGAAATTGAATTTTGGCACACCTTAATATATACATATTATACATAAATTATGCCTTTTTTTTATCTCGAATAATAATTTACAATCAGATATTTTAGGCAATTTTTATTTAAAGTTAATGGACTGTACATTGAAAAATGACTTTTGAAAATAATGTAAATTATAATGTACAAATTAATTAGTACTAATTATTTCAAAAAAACGTCCGTAATTTGTTACATAAAAATTATTATTTATCGAATGGTACAAAAAAATGTATTTACACCATAAAATTATTTAAGTCAAAAAAGTTGATGATTAAAAGAAATATTTTATTTTTGATTTTTAATGTTTATTTTAATTTTGTTATAAATCATTTATATTTGTGTATACTAAAATTTTGATTTCTGTCAATATTCGAAAATTAAAACAAATTTATATATTTTTTTAAAAAAATTGTTATTACTAAAAAGTAAGTAAGATAAAAGACCCAGTTACTGACACTTGGAATTTTATTTTAATTAAAAAAAAAAAAAAAACAAGCCAACTCTGATAAATTAATAACTATAATTTTTTAGTTAAAAAATTCTAAGATAATTGGATTTTTAATAACATTTTATTTTTTTTAATTAGAATAAAATTGCAAATATCAAACAACTAGGCCAGTATCAATAACTGGGTCTTTTACCTTAATGAGTGAAAAATATTTTGACGTACAAAAAATACTAATATTGTTTTTCAAAATTGAATGAATTTTATTATTAATTTATAATTAGTAAAAAAAATACATATAATCATAAATCTTTCAATATTATAAATAAATCTATAAATAATATCTTTATTATATATATAAATATATAATTTATGTACATAACTTTATGAGTGCACAACTTAAGGAAAACTGATATTATGATATGATTTGTTAAAATAGAATTATTATAATTTATGAATGTATAAAAATATTACAAAAATATTGATCTTATAAAAAATTTTAATAAACTCCTATAATAAGAAAATATCACGTAGCTTTTGAAAACGTAATTTTTTGTGAGTACTTATTGTATATTAATTGTGAGTATTTTCTTTTGTCATAATTTATGCACAATAAAATCCCAGGTTTCACTCCATCTCAGTTTCATTAAATCTTTAGCTGTTAACGGTGTCATCCCATAACTCAATATTGCAAACTTTTGAAATACAAAAATAATTAATGCTAACCATAATATAATAATAATCAGTCTTATGCATAATACTAAATTATTTGATTGATAGTACCAGCTGAAATAGAAAAAAAAAATTATTTTAATAAAAGTTTATAAGAATTTTCAATTAATTATTTTTTTTTCAACTGTACCTTATTAAATAATATAGATGATCAATAACTGCAGCAGTAAGTAGTATTTTAAAAGCTAAAGCTGGCAAATAATTATGTAAAAACAGTGTACGTTCTACGAAAAAAAATGGAATAAAATGTAGAATGTAACCAGCAAATAGAACTTGACCAATGAGAATTACTCGATCCCATTCAGTATCAGGTATATCATAATAACACCTTTTCCGTCGAGTTAAATAAATTATTAAAAGTATGGAATAAATAACAATTCCGATTGTTCCTGAATACCAGACAGCTATATTTCCTAACAAATGTACTTGTGCCTGGAAAAAAAAAAAAAAAAAAAAAAAAAAAAAAAAAATTGCAGCTTGAAAATAAAAATTATTTGAGCTAGAAATTAATAATAAAAATAATAACTTACATTACTATCACTAGCTACCCAGTAGGCAATGCCTCTTGTTAATAATGGCCATTCTAATGGCCCACTTGAATACATATGGCTAGTTTGACTTTCTTGCCCATGGAATAACATTTTTATTTGTAATTCAATAAATTTTTGCCAAAATGAAAGATGAGTAGCTTTAAGTGGTATCATTTCTGCATTTATCAATTCACGTTCTCTCTGTTTTTGATCTTCACTTTTAGTGTACCGATGCTCTTCAACATTCCAAACAGCATCCTCTTGCTCAATAATTTTATCAGCGACAACTTCGTGTTGATTAAAACCCCAGTCAGCTAATTGTCTTCCACTAAATTTTAATGCATACTCAGTACCAACATGAATCAAACGCACTTGGCTTTGAATGGCATACCAAATATTGTTAGTTTGTTCACGATTTATTATTTCAATCCACCACAAATTTTGTGCCGGCATTGAAACATTATAATCAATATAGCAAGAGACTTCTTGACTCTGTGGCGTCATTGCAGCAGCAACATCATGAGAATTGAGAGCTCTACTAGTAATACCATGAACTAATTGGACAACTTCACCGTGTTTTAATGGAACAATAGGTCTTGTTACTACTAAATCATTTAGTTCCGGTCGTTTTACAATCCACCAATTATTAACGTCTTTAAAAGAATAACAAGTAACCTGTTGTTGATGAGAGCTTCCTCGTCCATCTGGATATCGTAATGGATACAAATGATTATGACTGTGGAGCCAACAAGCACGACCAAATGTATGTCGTAAAGTTATTTGACTTCCATGTGTTACTTCAGTAGGCTGACCTTTAGTGATACTTGCTAAACCACCCTCTAAACTTGCTTGAAATGCACTAGTCATTACAGCATCATGTGGTCCTGCTTTAGTAAGAACCGAAAGATGAATATAAAATACTCCTAAATAAACTGAACTAAATGACAGTATAATTACAAGTACTCTTGCAATAAAGTGACCCCACAATACTGAATTTGAAAGAGTCTTTTTGCTTAAAAGTTTCCAATAATCACGGGTAATAATGAATATTCCAAGCATTAAAGAATAAAATCCTACGTACTTAACACAAATAGCACATGTCAAAGAAACAATTCCAAGAGTTAGCCAAACCCACCAAGCTAATGTCTGTGGTTTGTCCATTACTTTGTGAAATTTCATTATGCACAATAGTCCAAACAATGAAAATTGTACAAGTATACTTTCCATTAATATGAAACGTGATTGAGTTAGAAATGCATTATCAAGAAGGAACATTATTCCAGCAATCAATGCACTCCATGGTTTCAATCCTAATTCAATAGCTAAATGATAAGCCGTTGGTAATATAAGACTTCCGAATAATGCAGGTACAACTCTTAATGCGAATAAAGGCACATTTTCTGGATAAGGGCTTCCAATTCGATCAAATTTAAATTCTCCATCAAATCCTGACAAATATGCTGCTGCTGATATCAATTGCTTTCCTAATGGTGGATGAGAATCGAAAAAAAATATTCTCTTCATATAAAGACCAACATATTTTCCAAAATGAAGCTCATCAAATCTGAAAAAAATGAATATTTAAATAAGAAATGTATATAAATATTTTTATTAATTTTAATTTTCACTCGTATTTTACTTACACGATACTTCTAGGTTCTTCTAATTTATAAAGTCTAGTTAAAATACCAGCAACGAATAGGAACACAGCAATCACATCGAACTCTAAACTGATAAACATTCTTTTCGATGGATTTAATGTTTCATGCAACATTAGTTCATCGATTTTAACATTTTCTGAAATTTGTTTAAACAATGTTTCTTTGTTGATCTGTAATTAAAAAATATTTTAAATAACATTATAAATTATATTGTAAAATTTATATACATATAAATTTATTTTTACTTCATTTGTTTGATTTTTTCCACTGCAACTTTCAATTTTAGATTCTTGATAATCAAAATTTGGGGTTTCACGTGAAATTTTTCCATTACTTTTGGATTTTCTATTTCGTACTTCCATTGTATTAAAAACTCAATATGTTTAAAATAAAATACTCAATACACTACGTAAAATTTTAATCTCAACTCCTTGAATTCCGAGTGAAAATAACTATATAACGGATCGCAGCTTCGTTAGACGGATGAAAAGAACAGTTATTTTATCCGTATACCAGATATAATATACCATGATGATCACGATTAATTTTTCCTTAGCCACATTTATATTATTTGTAAAAAAAAAAGTTCAGCTAGGAAACGTCACCGTAGGATTGTGTCAAAATCTATTAAAAAAGAAAATAAATTTATTAATTATTTTATATTTGAGTTTTTGTACTGTCATTTCACTCATAAAAATATATTATTTTTTATTTACATCCTTACCTGCATAAAAGTATCAGCCTTTCTCCATTCTACAAGTTCCATTAGGCTATATTATGTGTTGTGTGTATACACCTACAACTATATAGCACTACCACTTGCTTATCTTGAGTTTGTCCGCGCCATATGCCACCATCTCATTTTAGTTATTGGTTGTTATTGGTATATGCGGGTGTAAGCGGGTGTTTATTCCTTTTATATTGGTCTTTTATTTACATGGTACATTATACTGAGTACTAAATAGAATGATTAATACCGGTAGGTTGTAATAACAGTCAATATACTTGTTAGAGTTTTTAAACTGTGATTTTAAATAGTACTGATGGTTTTTTAAGGGTTAGTTCAACCTTAAAACTTGAAAATTACTTACATCGGAGTGACCTTTGTTCTCATCAATGTTTACTAACTCAAATCATCTGTAGATGTTATAAATATTTGTTTTAAAATGTATAATTATTATATAAAGGTTATTGTAAATATTTTGTTAGTTCATTTTATTATTGTGGAATACGTAAATACAACAGCCATTAACAAAAATGATCCATATGATAGTTATATAAGTGAAGACGGGTTATACGACTCTAATGATAACGTTATCATTTTAAATGTGACTACGTTGAAAAATTCAATCTATGAAAGCAAAAAAGCTTGGGTTGTAGAATTTTATAATAGTTGGTGCGGTCATTGTCGAAGATTTGCTCCGTTATGGAAATCTCTGGCTAGTGAAATTGTTGGTACGTTTTATTTTTGTTCGTTCTTTTTTTTTCTTTTTATTTATTCATTGTTTCTGATAATCAAATCAGACGTAGACAATATAAACAAAAATCATAACAAAAATTATCAACAAAGAGTTTAATTCTTGATCTTTTTAAATTTATAACAAACAAAAGTTTTCAAGATAAAATATTCATCAATTAAATTATTATGAATATATAATACTGAAGCTAGCGATCAGCTGTCAATTTTAAAAATTTTTTTAACAAATTAATTACAATAAAAAAATGCTTCTAAAAATTTTCACTTGTAATTTTTATTAACTTTCACAAGTGAAACTTTTTAATGACATTAAAGTTAACCGTCACTTTTATAATTGTTTTATTTTTTTATTAAATAAATTTGCTCCGAAAAATTGCATTTTTTACTTTTTTAATTTTCTAGACGTCAATTTTTTGTTCTTATTTTTTTGCCATAATTTGTTTGTTAAAAAAACGTTTAAAATGAATTATAATCTGCTAAATTGATTCTCATAACTTATTAATTAATTTTTTTTTAATAATTAAATCGCTATAAAATTCTAAAAAAATTTTTAATATCTGTCAATTTCAGTGTCATATAAATATTTATATTATGAAATCGTTATTTCATGATTATTGATTAAAATGATAATTACTTTTTAGGATGGAAAGATATAATTGAAATTGCAGCTATAAATTGTGCCAATGATGATAATAATCCAATTTGTAGAGAATTCAAAGTTATGTATTATCCAGCTATACGATATTTTTCTCCAAATACCAAACCTGACTCAATTGGTGATGATGTAGAAAAAGGTGAAACCGAAGAGACAATGCGTCATAATTGTATTAAACATTTACAAAAAGACCAAATTGATGGACTAGGTCTTTCATGGCCAAATATTGCACCATATAGGTTTGAGTTTATTTAATAATTAATAATTATTAATTATTAATACGTATTACTACAGTGGAAACTCTATTTAACGAAAAACTTGATGTAACGTAGAAAGTACTAAAGTTTGTTTGGTTTACATTATTATTCGTATATTTAAACATTCTATACAGCGTTACAGGCACACTTTGTATAACGAAATAATACGCTTAACTTAAAATGCAGTAATCGACTCAAAACCATAGATATTTCTCGGAAAAATTACACACTGACTATAATAGTTACGAAAGTAAATGTACATTACTATACACACATAATGTCATTTGATTTCTATGCTTCTCGTTTACGTTTACATTCTTATAGCCTTAGATGCTTGCAAACCTTCAATAGAGAAAAAATTCTTCAAGCAGAAATTGACGGAAAGTTTGTTAAAAAATTAAAGAGGACAAAATTTAAATATTTAGATCAAGCAATATGTTTTGGTATTTGTTCACAACGCCAAAATAATTGTATGAATTTGATGAGAATCTTGACGATTTGTGAAATAAATTAGGATTGAAGTACTTATTCCACGAATATTATGTCATTAGACTTCTTCTCTCCGTATAACAAAAACTCTCTATAACGTAAAAAAGTATCCGGTCCCTTGAGTATCGTTATATGGAGTTTCCACTGTATGTTACTTTAAGAGAGTTTAGAAAAAAAAAAACATTATTTTTTATTGTATTTTTTAGGAATTCTGAGCTACAAGATATATGGACAGGAGTTTCTAAGACGGTTCAATATAAATTTTATTTATTTGAAGAGAATAATTCATTTTTAGGAACTGAGGTCATATTAGACTTGCATAATGTTACGAGTATCCAAATACGCCGAATAACTTCAGATAATCAATGGCTTTGTATGATGTTTAAAATAACAAATTTCCCGGCTCTTATTGTTTACGATCGCCAGTCTACAAAAAATTCATTAAAAATATCAGTTCCTACAAGAACTGGTGTATCAAATGTCATTAGAGACTTTTTAAAATCTAAAGGATTATTAATAGATCTTAGGCTGATTAATAGTACACAAACACAAACTAAAAACGAAATTCAAAAAACTAATCAAACACATGGTTCAGTAAAGTTGAATGGGGATCATCTTTATCAATCAGATTTAGAGTCTGCATTACGTTATTCTTTAGAACGAGAAATCTCACTAGTTCAAACAATCGAAAATGTGAAAATGGAGTCATTGAAAGAATTTTTAAGAGTTTTGGCTCTTTATTTTCCTTCTAAACATGATAATTCTGGGTATTTATCACAAATACGAGATATTATTGAAAACAAAACAACGATCGATGGCAAAGACTTTAGAGAGTTAATAAAATCAACAGAAAAAAAATTATCGCAAATTTACAAATCTAAACAACAGTGGATTGGCTGTAAAGGTAGTACCCCTACACTACGCGGATATCCTTGTGGTCTTTGGCTGCTGTGGCATACACTTACCGTCAATTATGCTATAGATACTGAAAAAAGTACTTCGATTGATAAGCCTCAATGGATATTGTCAACAATGCTTGGTTACATAAAAAACTTTTTTGGCTGTTCTGATTGCGCTGATCATTTTGCGAGTATGGCAGAAGAATATAAATTATTTGATGTTAAGACTCCAAATGATGCTGTTTTGTGGCTTTGGAAAGCACACAATAGAGTAAATTCAAGACTTGCTGGTGATTTTACAGAAGACCCAGAATTTCCAAAAATCCAGTATCCTTCAAAAGAAAATTGTCACGAATGTAAAAATGAAGATGGTTCGTGGAATGAAGCCAAAGTTTTACAATATTTAAAACGAAAATATTCATATTCCAGTATTCAATATAATAATTCAGATGTATTGCAATTACCATTACGTCTTGATAGGGATGAGTTTCTCCATGACAAAAACGTAACTGATCAACAAAGAATTGGGTGGGATTTTACAGTTTTTGATATCAGTATTTGTGTTATTATTTACGTTATTTCGGCAACTATGCTTGTGCTCGTGTGTATAAAGTTTGTTGTTAAACGTTCTTCCAAGAAAAAAGCACAGATACAAAATTTATTTGGACGAGTATAAATGTGATAAGAAAACTATAATTATTTTTTTATTTTTTTCCCCAAAACAAATTTATTCAACTCAAATCTAACATGAAAACATTTTTTTCAAGCCTTCTAATGTCATTGTTCGTTTTTATTTTAGATTTGAAAAAAGTTATGTTTCTGATTGGCCTCGTTTTCACAATTAGCAGATGAAAAAGACATTAAATGTGTTGAAAAAAAAAGTGTTCTTGCTATATCTACTAAATTGATACAAATAATCAAAGAGCTATCTATAAAATTTGAAAGAAAATTAATTTATAAATTTGCCAAAACTGTTTTTATTATCTATGATTATAAAATGTTTTCAAAAAAAATTTTGTAATATGTTGGTAATATTAATGTGAAGAAATTTTCAAATTAAACTTGTAGTAGACATATAATTTCTAAAATTTTGTGATTTCATTCATATAATTTCGCAAGAGATGATAAAGTGAAGGAATATTTTCTTCTGTAAATTAAAATTTTTTATTAATTTTACGACTCTTAGTTCTTTAGATTAATTTTACAAATATCAAAGTAGTATCGTTGACAAGAAATATTTTTTTTTTTTAAAGAAACAAAAATACATGTTCTTTTCATAAGACCCGTTATAAGTTAACTTCTCAATTAATTTTTTATATATATTTTACCAAAATATTTGAAATTCTAAGACGTCAAGCAATAATTTGATCTTGTCAAAAAAATTGAAAAAGGTTTTAGTGTATAAACAAAAATTAGTATACATTTAATTGTGAATATATATGAACCTGTAGATTTGAAATAATTTTTTTACTTTTACTTTTTAGACGTCCGGTAATTATCTGCAATCAAACTTATCATAACATCTTTATTAAAGATCAAGTTATTGAACTTTTAGTTTTAAATTTGTAAATATTACTTTAAAATTTTATTTATTGTATTACTTTTATAATAGATTTTAATGTTGAATTTAAGTAAACTTATGAATTGCATTTGTACATATGTATTTACATGAATGATGGGGTGTTTCATTTTAAATTGACTTTTTTTTTATTCAAGTAAAAAAATTGAAAATTCACAGTAAAAAAAAGTATCTGCAAAAAATTTTTTTAGCCAGTAATAGACTTAAGGCATTTCAAAATTTGATTTAATTGGACAAAGGAAAAAAATGTCATCGTAAAATGGATTTTCTAACGCATGACCGATAATATATTTCTTTTTTAGCTCAACCAAAACATTCTGAAATTGTAATTCCTTTTGCTCCTAGTATCTTATTAAGACATTACAATTGTGATTAAAATTATAATTGTTTATTTTGACGCAATCACCGCTGATATATATATACATACATACTCATATAATTGTTTACGAGTATATGTATGTACAGAAGACTGTCACACGTTGGTGATGTATGAGAAAAAATCTATATGTATTTGAGATACTTTTTTAAAAATAAAATTTGAATATACAGGAAAAATTGCTGCTGTATCATTTTATTCATTATCATAATATTTTTCTTATTTTTAAGTAGATTTAATAAAAAAAGTCACCTATTGTCTTGATCCTCATGGTGAAATTATATTACCATAACTTGTTGAATAACTCTCACAAAAAAAGAGTGATGGATAAATCATTTTAATTTAATGTATGCTAATTTATTTTTCCTCTATTGTACACATGGACTTCGAAAAAAATTGAGGAAGCATAAAAATTTCCACTTTTCTTAAGTGACTTTTTAAAGATTGTAATATAATTTAGTCAATAATTATTTGTTGAGAAGTAAAAAAATTTTTTACTTTTTCTGAATTGTCTAAGTGCTTCAAAACTTTCGAGCTCAATATATTCTTATCATTGTTTTGCGAAAATATTAAAGCATATCTTTAGTCATTTTATTATATACAATAGGGTGTGCCAAAATTCAATTTCCGTGAAGAATCTTTTAAAATTAGAATTTTAAGTTCCGCTTTTATTTTTTTCAAGCCTTCTAATGTCATTGTTCGTTTTTATTTTAGATTTGAAAAAAGTTATGTTTCTGATTGGCCTCGTTTTCACAATTAGCAGATGAAAAAGACATTAAATGTGTTGAAAAAAAAAGTGTTCTTGCTATATCTACTAAATTGATACAAATAATCAAAGAGCTATCTATAAAATTTGAAAGAAAATTAATTTATAAATTTGCCAAAACTGTTTTTATTATCTATGATTATAAAATGTTTTCAAAAAAAATTTTGTAATATGTTGGTAATATTAATGTGAAGAAATTTTCAAATTAAACTTGTAGTAGACATATAATTTCTAAAATTTTGTGATTTCATTCATATAATTTCGCAAGAGATGATAAAGTGAAGGAATATTTTCTTCTGTAAATTAAAATTTTTTATTAATTTTACGACTCTTAGTTCTTTAGATTAATTTTACAAATATCAAAGTAGTATCGTTGACAAGAAATATTTTTTTTTTTTAAAGAAACAAAAATACATGTTCTTTTCATAAGACCCGTTATAAGTTAACTTCTCAATTAATTTTTTATATATATTTTACCAAAATATTTGAAATTCTAAGACGTCAAGCAATAATTTGATCTTGTCAAAAAAATTGAAAAAGGTTTTAGTGTATAAACAAAAATTAGTATACATTTAATTGTGAATATATATGAACCTGTAGATTTGAAATAATTTTTTTACTTTTACTTTTTAGACGTCCGGTAATTATCTGCAATCAAACTTATCATAACATCTTTATTAAAGATCAAGTTATTGAACTTTTAGTTTTAAATTTGTAAATATTACTTTAAAATTTTATTTATTGTATTACTTTTATAATAGATTTTAATGTTGAATTTAAGTAAACTTATGAATTGCATTTGTACATATGTATTTACATGAATGATGGGGTGTTTCATTTTAAATTGACTTTTTTTTTATTCAAGTAAAAAAATTGAAAATTCACAGTAAAAAAAAGTATCTGCAAAAAATTTTTTTAGCCAGTAATAGACTTAAGGCATTTAAAAATTTGATTTAATTGGACAAAGGAAAAAAATGTCATCGTAAAATGGATTTTCTAACGCATGACCGATAATATATTTCTTTTTTAGCTCAACCAAAACATTCTGAAATTGTAATTCCTTTTGCTCCTAGTATCTTATTAAGACATTACAATTGTGATTAAAATTATAATTGTTTATTTTGACACAATCACCGCTGATATATATATACATACATACTCATATAATTGTTTACGAGTATATGTATGTACAGAAGACTGTCACACGTTGGTGATGTATGAGAAAAAATCTATATGTATTTGAGATACTTTTTTAAAAATAAAATTTGAATATACAGGAAAAATTGCTGCTGTATCATTTTATTCATTATCATAATATTTTTCTTATTTTTAAGTAGATTTAATAAAAAAAGTCACCTATTGTCTTGATCCTCATGGTGAAATTATATTACCATAACTTGTTGAATAACTCTCACAAAAAAAGAGTGATGGATAAATCATTTTAATTTAATGTATGCTAATTTATTTTTCCTCTATTGTACACATGGACTTCGAAAAAAATTGAGGAAGCATAAAAATTTCCACTTTTCTTAAGTGACTTTTTAAAGATTGTAATATAATTTAGTCAATAATTATTTGTTGAGAAGTAAAAAAATTTTTTACTTTTTCTGAATTGTCTAAGTGCTTCAAAACTTTCGAGCTCAATATATTCTTATCATTGTTTTGCGAAAATATTAAAGCATATCTTTAGTCATTTTATTATATACAATAGGGTGTGCCAAAATTCAATTTCCGTGAAGAATCTTTTAAAATTAGAATTTTAAGTTCCGCTTTTAGCAGGAGTTTAGTTTGGGCATTTCCGCTGAAATTTCAAATTTTTTAAAAATTACAGTTTAAAAATTGAAATTTAAAATTCTAACACCCACCCCCGCAATCTCTATCGGAAGTAGAATTTATTGAAATCCGTTTTAAGATGATCTCTACATGATAAATAAAAGATTCCTACGAAATTTCGAGTTTCTAGAAATTACCGTTTGGAAATGGAAATTTAAAATTCTAACACTCACTCCCGCAATACTTATTAGGGGTGGGTTGTTGTAAAATCTGCTGTTAGATCATTTCTGCATCACATATAGAAGACTCCAACTAAATTTGGAGTCTATAGGAGTTATAGCTTGAAAATGAAAAATTTTCATTGTTAATATCCACCCCCACACTCCCCTGTGAAATGGGATATTGTAAATTTCGTTCATAGATTATTTCTACATCTCTCAAGGAAGATTCCTTCCAAATTTGGAGTCTATAGATGTTATATTAGTTTAAAAACGGGAATTTTTCATTATTAACGCCCTCGCAAACCCCTGTGAGGAAAGAATTTCTTAAAATCCGTTCTTAGCTGACCTCCTCTACATAGCTAAAGTAATATTCCTACCAAGTTTTGACTTTATAAGTCCTACTAGCTGTTACCCGCCCGCTCCGCTGGGCACTTTATAGAATTGTATTTTTAAATCTAGACTTAAATTTAATTGGAGTATTGTCTTGACTTGCTCAGATTCTAAATTCCATCGGATTGGTCTATACCTTTTATCCATGTGAAAATTCTAGCCAATATTAATTGTAACTTTCAATGTGCAATCACTATATCATTTGGGTTTTATAGGAGCTAGAGCTTTTTGAATTTTGAAATTTTGAAATTTTGAAATTTGAAATTTTCATTCTTAACATCCAGCCCCGCAGTCCATATTGGGAGTAGGTTGTCATAAAGTCCGATATTAAATCATTTCTACATCACATACAGAAGATTCTTACCAAATTTGGAGCTTATAGAAGCTACAGCTCGGAAATTGAAATTTTAATGTTAACACCCACCCCCACAACCCCTTGTGGGGCGATCTATCGTAAAATTCGTTCATAGACTATTTCTACATCTCTTACAGAAGATTCCTATCAAATTTGGAGACTATAGGAGCTGTAGTTTAAAAATTGGAATTTTTCATTGTTAACGCCCCCGCAAACCCCTGTGAGGGAAGAATTTCTTAAAATCCGTTTTTAGCTGACCTCCTCTACATAGCTAAAGTAATATTCCTACCAAATTTGAAGTCTCTATGACTTATAGTTCCAGAGATATTGTGATGAGTCACTATATACCTAAAAATCCCTTATATAATCGTGGTCATTAATTTGAGTATGTTTTTAAATTTACTGGAAAATAGCCATTTGTAATCTCGAACGTTTATAAACTATAAATTTGAAAATTAGATGATAATATAAAATATATAATTCACGTAGCCACATTTAGAATTGAGTCCAATCCTTACGGCAGAAACTTATAAAATTAGCCGATTGTAAACTTTACGAATTATAAAATTAGCCGTTTTTAAACTTTTTACAAATTTTGAATGGGTCGGTCGAATCTGCTTTAATTTTAAGAAAAACTAAATTTATAGAAGTCCTTTTCGATGCCTTAAATTGTTTTTTGATCCGTCGATCCGTTCAAGAATTACGAGAGATTTAGATACGGCTAATTTTACAATTCACAAAGTTTACAATCGGCTAATTTTATAAGTTTCTGCAGTAAGAATTGGCTAAATTCAAGTAGCCACAGATTTTTGTTTTTCGCTATTTTATAAATTTCTGAATTTATTTTTGATGAAATTTACATTTCGCTAATTTCATTAATATCATTTTTTTATTTGCGACTAATTTTACAAATGACATTATCAACTGATTTCCAAATTTAGAGTTAATAAACGTTCTAGTTTACAAGCGGCTATTTTCCAGTAATATTAAAAACATATTTCTAAATTAATGACCACGATTGTAGATAGTTCCCGAAATTTCATGATAAGTGACTATATATATATGGGAATCCCCTTTAATTATATAGATATATAGATTATCATCGAAATTTTGAACTTTTTAGCAGGCTTTTTAAAAATTTTTTTACATACAAATCTTCTCCTGATAATTCTGAAAAAAATAAAAAAAAATTAACCAAGTCGGTCGAACCATTCTCAAGTGATACTCGGACAAACATGCGGCAATTGATTTATATTTACATAGATAGATACATTAGTCTAGAAATAAATGAATGTCAATTTAAGTGATGAAAATGTATTCACACCTATCTGTTTTATGATGTCAGTTTTGTTAATTAAAAAATAAATTGTTTCCCAACAAATAATATAAACATGTAATTTTCAAGAAAAATACTTTGGATGTTTAAACAATTTTATAAAATTAAAAAAAAAATGATAACTTATTGTAAAAGTTTCTGCGCTCATGTTCAATAATATCGACTAACTTGCGAGGTCAATAGGGCGCGTATAATCTAAAAATAAAACGGGTTAAATCGTTGAGAAGTTAAGATTTGAATGGATGATTAAAGGAGGTCAGAAGTAAGTAATTAATTGTACTATCTCTTGATTGGTTGAGATCTAGTTGAAAAAATTAGTTAAACAAGTGATAGGGTAATTTTCAAGCTTGTCTGATAAAGTAAGCTCTCTTTACCTAGATTCATCACATGAGCAAAAGGACGAGGTGCTGCCTGGTACGCTAGTCGTGGGTACCCCCTCTTATTCGTTGATACTCATACTTAGTAATCCTTTATTCAAACTTACCTTACTGATCTTATCCTCAATTTTATCGTGCACCGCGCTTGCGGGGATCCACAACGAAATACATTCACATGCACGCATTCAAATGTCAAATTTTGTTATTCTCACTCTTTCGCTTGATCTAACCGATTTACTCTACTGGCAATTTCATTTCAGTTTTAACGGGTATTCCATGGAACACACTACAAAGCCAAAAATTGATAGTAGCAAGTTTAAATAATTTTTTCTTCCTATCCGATTAATTTTCCAATCTGTTTTGATCCTAAAATTTAAAAAGAAAAAATTAGTAATTGAGTAAAAACAGAAGAGTAATAACACAGGCAATAGGTAAATAATGATTTATTTATGCGGAGTTTCGTGAAAAATATTCAATTCGAAGAATGAATTCTTATAAAAAATGAGGCTCCCTGAAGATGACATCTCAGATATTAAACAAGAAAAAGAAGAAAAAACGGTAGAAAATAATCAGGATGTAAAAGAGCCTGTCAATAGCGATGTTCTATTGGATATTGGTTTGTAAATCTATAAATATGGTTAAAATATTTTATTTTAATATTATTATTGATAATTTTTCTTTAAGATTCGGTTCCTTTGACTCTTTACGAACGCTTCTTATCTGTGAAACAAATTGTTAAGGATGCGATAGCCGCACATCATACTTTTATGATTTATGGCCGTGCCAAAGTTATTCGAGAGTGTTTGATCAAACGAGGCTGGGTCGAAAAATTTTATCGAAGAAATAGTAATGGAGATAGATCGAGAAATCAGCACTCAATTGTTAAATCGCATCATCGTTTACGAGTACGAAATGTTCTTGGCGATCAACAACTTGACCAAAAACAACAACCTCGGATTCAATCACAACCTCAACACGCTGGAGCAGATTCAAGCCCAGTAGTTTTACTTTCTGGAATTGGAGATCTTAAGGATGAGCAAAGTAAACAATTACTGATCTCTAAAATGCTTGTGAATCATACAGTTGATTTTTTATGGAATTCTGGATCAGATTGGTCTGGATGGCCATCACAGGATAACAAAACAACTATTTTCAATCGCTACTCTAGAGCTGGATTTACTTCTAAGGTAATGAAAATTTTTAATTCTAATTGAATCGTTTGTGTCATCAGATTTTTAGATTTTAAATTTTACAGGTTGGATTGTGTTCAAATGTGCGTCAAATGCACTGGTATTACGAACCAGGTATTGCAAATACTCTCTTCCCACGTTGCTACAATATTTGTCAAGCTGATCATTTACATGCTTTTATTGAAGACTTCAGGTGAAAAAAAAATTTGTTTTTTATATTTTGAAATGAACAATTATTTTTCATTGTGAATACATGGCAATAGAGTCAAAGAACTTTTAGAAAAAAAATTGATGAGCTATTGCAATCTGTTGAATTTAAAAAACTTATATGAAATCATATACGCAGCTTTCGTATTTTTTAGAAGATTTTCTACTTCGAATGCAATTTAGGAGTAGTTTCAAAGATTTTTTAAATTTAAGGGGTATACCTAGTGTGAAATTTAAAAAAAATCGATTTTTTTTCATATTTTGATAGCTTATACCTTTAAAAATAATATACTAAAATTTGAAATCGATATCTCAAATAGTTTTTGAGTTACAGCCATTTGAATAGTTGCCGCTCGGCAGTTAGATAGTTGCATTAGCTACAGAAAAACGCGTTTTTCTCGAAACAGCATTTTTCAAATTTGCTGCACAGTAAAAAATTTTTCGTCATTATGTAGAATGTTAAAATTTGTGTGTAGAATATTACACTTTAGTGTGTAGAATTTAACATTCTCATGTGTTGATTTAATGATTCGACACACTAGAATGTTAAATTCTACACAGTAGAGTGTAATATTCTACACACAAATTTTAACACTCTACATAATGACGAAAAATTTTTTACTGTGTAGAATGATTACTTTAAGACAAGTGATCCGATCAGTATCAATTTTTTTTCTGCATGATCTGGATATAGTTTTTCATACAAGTACCTACCAGTTTTTTGATCTGATCAAAAATAGAATTTTGGCAGGCCGAAAACGACTAAAATTTTGGGTAAAATTCAACTTTTTTTTTAAAAACGCCGCTATTTTGTCAATTTTTGATGTTTTTTTGGGCCGTAGGTCATTGTACGTACAATATCTTCTAGCTTAACGAAAAAAATTTTTTTTTGTTTCCGCCGCTATTTTGTCAATTTTTGATGTTTTTTTGGGCCGTAGGTCATTGTACGTACAATATCTTCTAGCTTAACGAAAAAAAATTTTTTTTTTTTTAATCTATGAAGAACGCCGGAATCACAGCAGTGGAGGCCTTTTTTTTTTTAGCGCCATGGGAGATCGCGTGTAACTCGAAGACTATTTAATTATTTTCTTCTAAAATTTTACTATGTATTCTAAAATATGTATAAATATACCCTTGAAATTTTAAAACAATCGATACAGTAATTTTTTTTTTTAATTCCCAAAAATCGCCTTTTTTTAGGCTGTCACACTAGGTGTAACCCTTAAAATTAAAATTTTGTTATAATAATCTATATCAATATACTAGAAAATGATAAAATGGTATAAAAATAATCTTAACATTTTTTAATATCTTCTTAGTATCTCTGTATTTATTTATATTAAAAATGATTGAAACATTTCAAAGAAGGTCAAAAATGATACGTTTGCTCAAAACTATTAGTAAAAAATCATAACACTGAAGTTGACAGATATTAAAAATTTTTTTGGAATTTTGTAGCAATTAAAATATTAAAAAGTTTCGCATGTGAAAATTAATAAAAATTACAAGTGAAAATTTTTAGAAGCATTTTTTTATTGTAATTAATTTTTTAAAAAAATTTTTAAAATTGACAGCTGACCGCTAATTTCAGTATTATAAAAATCGGTCAAATAAGAAGTTTTTGTAAAATCATCATCTATGAACGTTTCTATAAACAAAAAAATTACGAAAAAAAATTTTTTATTAATTTTATTCAAAATTTTTCAAAAAATAATTTTGTTTAGTGAAAAAATCTTACATTTTTTAAAACAACGGACTAATGAAGGAATTTTTTTTTTTTGTTATTTTAACTCTAATGTTTTTATGATTTTTTTTAATCAACAAATGTAAATTTTCTTGCATTAAATTTTGATTCTTATTGAATTTTTTTATTTCTCGTTCGATTATTATTCGTAAGGAAAAGGTACTTAGAAAACTTGTGAAATATTTTATAAGTAATCACATTAAAAAAAAAATTATTTACATTTTAGACTTACGGCTTGTGTCAGTTTATTGAAATGGTTTGTCGAAAAAATGGATAATCAAACAGAAAGCAGAGAGATGCCATCCACAGTACCATTAAAAGCATTAGATTTTGCAGTACGTCGTTGCAGTGATTTTATAGCAGCTCAATCACACGAAGATATTGACAAAGAAAGTGAACGAGTATGGTCGCATCAATGGGATCAATTTATTTGTTGGTATTATAAAATTGTACAAAACGAAGCCTTTTTCCTTGGAACCGATATAGCCTTTCAAGTAAATTTCACTTGGTATAACATTTATTGAGATGCATCATATCATTTTCATAAACTTTGAAAAGTATTTTGTTTTAGAAATATATCCTTGCGGCAAAGCATATTTTAAAACGAATGAGAAAATACTGGCAACAATTAGACATGGATGGAGTGTTGAGTATATGGATATTAAAACCTGGAAATCGGAGTCGTGGTCGTGGTATTGTACTAATGAATAAAATTGAAGATATTATAGCTAAAGTTAGTCCAGCAAACAAGTCAGATACACGCTACGTCGTACAAAAGTATATTGGTAATATAAAATTAAAGTTATTAATAGTAGGATAATTGTCTCTACTTATTTTAATACATCTTAATTATAGAAAGACCATTGCTGATATACAATACAAAATTTGATATCCGACAGTGGTTTATCGTGACTTGTGCTCAACCTTTAACATTATGGATGTACAGGTGCGTTTTGATAATGTCGCGTGTTCGAACATTTCTAAAAATAGTATAATAATGCATGAGTATAAATTACTAAATTTTATCTTTAGAATAAATATCAGAATTAAGGACCAGTTTTTCAATCCGTGATAAAATTTTATTACTGGCACATCTATAACTATGAAATTAATCTATATTATTAAAAGAGTAAGCAAAATTTTGAGATGAAAATTAATGTAGCACATATTTAATAATTTTAAAAATTTTATAACAAATAAATTATAGCAAAAAAAAATTGACGTCTAGAAATTTAAAAAAAATAAAAAATGCAATTTTTTAAAAATATTTTTTTGGAAGAAATTTTTTTATTAAATAAAATTAAAAAATTGTCAAGTTCCAGCTAACTTGAATGTCGTAATTTTATGATCAGAGTATTTATATGATAAAATGGGTTTTTATAGTTAAATTTGGTATCATTGGAAAGGTCTTGACCTGCCCTTGTGGAAATTTTTGGGACTTTTCTCTAAAAAAAACCCTTAAGAACTCTGAGAAAGTCTTTAGAAGTCTTTGGAAGTCTTTTTCCGAAAAAAGTCCCAAAAATTTCCACAAGAGTGAAGTTGTGCTTTTTCAACGTTTCATATAATTTTCACCAATAGTCAATTTATGATGATAAGTATATAGACTGCATTCGAAAATGCTCTATCTCTAGATACATAGTGAAGAAATTAGCCTGTATCTTGTGAACTATTGATATTTTTAAAGATATAAGCTCATCCCGATGTTACACTTATCAAAACCTTTCATTTGAGTACCCGCATCAATTTTTCATATTATTATTATTATTTTTATTAGATTCTTAAATAGAATCTTAAACATAGTGCCTGATGTCATGTTATCATTTTGAACTTTTTTCTAATTATTTCCTCCTTTTCTTATTAAGTTTTAACTTCAAGTGAATTCTAATGATAAGAGACCAAATAACAAACATTTTTTTATTTGAAATTATTTTCTATATAAATTTTATGTCTCATAATTTAATTTTTTATGATATATATTATTACTTAATTTCTTCACACACCCTGTAACACTAAGGGGACGTTGTCCTACAACCAGTTAATAAATTACATTATTATTATTATTATTATTATTATTTATTTTTTTTTATTCATTGACCATGGAGTCTAAGCCCCTTGCGGCAATCCAAGTTACAAATAACACAATTTTCATGTAATATACATATAGAAATAATAACAATGAACATTTCAATAACAATATAAACAATAAATTCAGAAAAAATGATTAACATTCTCAATACCATAATGTGATAATTTCAATACTAAATAAATAATAAATATTAAATCAATGTAGCGGCAATTAAATAAATAATTTGAATATTAAATTGAATATTGAATTAGATCAAAACTATAAATAAGATACAGCAAATGAATAATTAATTTAACAGTCCCCGAGTAGCATGAGTCATTCAAGCTTGTCAAGAGCAAACAATTAAACTTATCAATGATAACTATGAAAATTAATAATTCAAAACAATAAATCTCAATAATTTCCATAATTTTCAATAATATATTTATATACATTATATATATATATATATGTAAATTTGAAAAATATATCAAAATGCATGTGGGTACTCAAATGAAAGCTCTTGCTGAGTGTAACATCGGGATGAGCTTATATCTTTAAAAACGTCAATACTTAAAAAAATACAGTGCAATTTAACAAAAGTATTTATTTAATGAAGTAAGATTTTATTTATTTATAGTTCACAAGTCACGGCAGTCACATAGTGACTGCAAGGTTGCTAGTAACTATAATTCAACATTGAAAAAAATTCTATCTCGGATTGAAAAACTGGCCCTTACCATTTTTATAGATAAATATAATTATATAGATAAACTGAAATTCAACACTGAATTTGCTTCCTTTGTAGACGTTGTGATTAAACAAATAAACTTCCTTTGTAAACGTCTTATAATTATCAAGTTGCGAATAATTCTAATTTTATGCTGTTTCGATTTGTAATTTAAGGATAGTATTTAGTTTTTTTCAAAAGTAATTTACTTCTATAAATTTAAGCTTGTCTTACTATATAGTTTAACTTCTTTCATTGTAAAATGTATTTTTCTCGGTTACAAATTAATTCATATTCATCTGCATAAAAGTATAATTTTTTAGATTATTTCAAAATTAGTGTATCTGATATTTTTGGGATAAATTAATAAAAATTTTTTGTGAATTTTTAAAATTAAATTTAAAATTAAAAAAAAATTTTTAAGTTACTTTAAATTCTCAGTATTTTTAATAAATAAAAAATAAACCACTATTCTAAAAAATATATTGAATTAATTCAATTAAAATAGTTGTATTAAATTGTAAATTCAATTTTTGTATTTAAAAGTAAACTATTTTTCGATAAAAAAATTGAAAATTAATTTAAGATTTTACCCTATAAAATATATTTTCTTTTCAAGAGAGAGTTATTTACGGTTTTGTTCACAAAAGTTTCGTTTGAATGATCTTCACGAATCGATACATTTGAATAACCATGCAGTTCAATGCAAATATAGAAATAGTCCAGACCGTGATACCGCACTGCCCAATGACAATATGTGGGATGCAACTACATTTAAAAATTTTCTCAAGTACACCATCACAGTATTATTCAGCTATTTATCATTGGCAAAATAAAAATAATGCTTAATTATAATTGAATTTTTTTTTCAGGTCTCAAGGTCACAGTAATGCTTGGGATGAATTAATTTACCCAGGAATGAAACAAAGTCTTGTAGGTTCATTATTAGCCAGTCAAGAGGCAATGGATCGACGAAAAAATAGTTTTGAATTATATGGTGCAGATTTTATGGTGATGGAAGATTTTTCAGTATGGCTAATTGAAATCAATAGTCATCCAGATATGAGTTACAGTACAACTGTAACAACTCGATTGTGTAAACAAGTTATGGAAGATTTGATTAAAGGTACAAAAGACGCCTAAATTTATTTGTATTTCAGTAGTCAGAAACCTTAGAAAAAAAAATCAATTCATTTATCTGATTAGTACTTAAAATGAATCAAATATTGTTGTTTAACTTTTTAACATTTATGGGTGATTCTCTGTAAAGACGTCTTAAATCTGTACAAAATTGTCCGACTAAATTATTTTTGATTTTATTAGAAAAAAAATTAACAAGGGCTACAAAATTATCGACTTAATGATAATAAATACATAGCCGATTAAATTTTTGTTTTTTCGATATTTGTGCATCTTTTGCCATATAATATGACAGGGGACTGTTTGCCAGGGAATTGTTTTTTTTTTTTATTAAATTGAGAAAAATCAAGTAAACTATTTCAATGTATTCAACTTTTCAAGTTCTCAATGAATATTTATTAATTAGAATAATATTTATTTATTTATTTACTACCAAACCCAACAGCCGTAGCCAACAACAGGGTTAATAATCTTTATAAACTAATTATTCTTAAATTATTTCAGTAATGACTAGAGAGATAACTAAGATAACCAATAAAGTTAAATAATAAATTCAGTTTGTAGCAATCGCTTCATAACTACTCGAGTAGGTGAATTTAAAAAAAAAAAGATTTGTATGAAGAAAATCGGAGCAATTGTAGACATAAATTAACCATTTCATAAAAATAGTTTGGATAGAGAATTAGGATTATAGTTAGTAAAGAGATCAAATCAGTCAGTTCAGCAGAGTTCGGTAATTAATCGTGACTTATCATATTTTTAAAATTAAATTTAAGGCCAAATTAAAGTCAACAAACAAAGCAGGATGATATAAATAAATGCCTACTAAAGTACAGTCTGATTTCTCTACATTACAAATAATGTTTGACAGAACTAAATCTAAACAGTTATTTTGATAGTTTGTAACTGAGTTATACTGCTCAAATTTATCTAAATCATTGAAGTTATTTAAATATGCAGTTTTTGCATCAAATAATACATTGTCTTGATGTTTCAAATATTTATTAATGTTAAAATCACTGACTAGTATGATTTTATAATCAACAACATTAACGATCTTTGATAAAAAATCTAGAAAATCACTGAGAATATTAAGACTTATGGATCCAATTTTATGAAAAATTATAAATAAAAATAATTGCCAGGGGACTGAGTTTCTCATGGCCCAGACACATGTTTCCAGCACAAACGGTGTTTTTGACACTAAATAAAATAACGATAAAGCGCTAACAGCCCTATGGTTATTAACTTTAAGCTAGTTAGATCCATATAAACTTTACAAAAGGTAAAATAACACGCTGGATTTTTTTTTTGCTTTGAACTTCTGGCAGGGGACTGTTCTTAAAATTCCTGGAACAAACTTTGGTTTAATGAATTTAATGAAACAAATTAATTTTTGGTACTTTTTATTGAAGAAGATTGTTAGTTAACTAATTAAGTTTATAAACATTATGGACTAAACTATATATTATGGACGAATAATTTAAAATTTAATTTTGAAGTTTAAATTTTGGGAATGGGACTGTTATTTCGGTGGTTTACGAATTTATAGCAAAAAAACCAAAATTTATTTCATTTTAGTTTTCAATGCTCCAAATAGAAATGTTTTTTTACTTTCGTAATCAATTTTTTTTAGTTAGAAAATAACAATTTTTCTACTAAAAACATGCCTGGGACAACAAAAAACGTCCTTACAGAGAATCACCCATATGTTACTCGGTCCAGTAATATTTTGCCAAAATTTTTACTTTTAATATGAAACGTTACAGTTGTTATAGATTTCCGAGAAAATAAAAATGCAAATACTGGTCTATTTGAGTTGGTATACAAACAGCGAATGCCGAATTGTCAACCATATTTAGGTACTGCGTTGTCTGTTCAAGGAACAAGCATAAATACTAATGAGAGAAAATTAAATAATCCAGATACTAAAATTATCCCGAAACTCCCATTGGTAATAAAATTCTACACTAAGATATTACCTCTTTCAATTAATATTATTAATTAATATTCATTTTTAAATTTAGAGCTGCATATCAAGGAAAAAATCAGCGGCAAACAATTATATTGGACCAGTAATTATTGACCTAATTGAAGAATTAGAAATTCAAATAGATCGCGAATTGCATTCTTATTACAAAGAAAATTCTCTGAATGATTCAAACTTTTCATCGCCTGTCTTAACATCTCCTATTACTTCGTCATCACAAAATTCATTAGCTCTTGCACCAGTTCATGTTGAGGGTGGCCCTAGTCTGAAAGATTCGATAAGTTTTCCGAGTTCTGGAATTAGCTCAAAAAAGCTATCGCCTATTCGGGTAAGTTGAAATTTAAAAATAGAAAATATAAATCTAAGTAAATTAATCATTATTTGTTCTAGAATCCCCAAAAGACTAATAGAAATACGCAAAGTGGCCATTCGTCACAAAAGTTGTTTACAAATAACGATTCAATAAAGAAATACTGTTCGAAACAGAAAACATCAAAAATAACGAATAATCATCGACAGATAGCTAAAACTGCCGGGAAATTAAAAGCAGAAAAATATTCTAAGAAAAAAAATGAGGATGAAAAGGTAAAATAATATTTTAATAGAGATAAACTATCTTTTGAACAAAGTGTTTTTGGAATCAAATATTAAAAATTAAAAAATATTTTTATTAAATTTTTTTCAACATTTTTTTTATGTTTAAACCATCATTTATCAATAAATCATTATTTTATAATTCGTCTTAATCTATTTCATTATTTAAGACTTGCACTTTTAATAATAATGATTTGTTTGTTTCAAATTTACGTTACGGTTTCTTTTTATTTTTTTTTACTTTCTAAATATTTTGCATATAGTAGATTAAAGTTATACACAAGTAATTTAGACCCCTATTATGTTTCGACACATGTTACATATATCTTCCGGTAAATTAATCAAACTATTTAATTATTAATTGACTGTTTTTATAATTATCAATATTTCATAATATGAGAGCCTCGGTAGACAGACAAGCAAGAAATGAATGGCATACATAATTACAAGTACTGGTCGTGCTATTTTTTTTTAAATATTTAATTAAGTTAACTTGATTTATTATTTTATTTTTAGTTGATGGGGAAAGCAGTTCGTAGTGCAATAAATAAATGTAAAAAATATGAAATTATTTCCCTCGATGTACCACCACTGCCATCATTAACAACACCAGGAAAATCCGGAAATCGAGTATCTAGATCCTTTGTAAATAGTAAAATAAAAGATAATTTGTATATTCAAAAGAAGCAAGAAACACTAGCGATAACCGAAATATGCGCTAAAGGTCTGAGTTTAACTAAATAGAGTTGACAAACTTTCAAATTTATTTATTTATCCATACAGTTGTTAATTATAGTTAACAATTAAAAAAAATCATTAAATGTAAAAAACAATCTATTTACATTACAAATAATATTGAAGAACTTCATTTGGTCGTTACACTTTTATAATATTATTCAGTAAACCATTCACACGATAAGCGTGATAATAATTGTTCTGAATGTATAATCAATAAATTTAAGCGACCAACCTAATAACACTTTTGTTGGATAAATAAAATTCCATAATTGAACAGGGTATATATTTGTATGTATATATATATACACACATATATTTATATACATACATATATATGTTATCTACAAAAGTTACAAATATTTTTACGTCATTTGTCCTTATCATTTAAATTGTTTAATATATACATAAATTAACAATATTAATATACAGATTGTGTGATTTCAATAACCTCACGAATATCAAACAATTGGTAAAAAATCTTAACAATAGTTGGATCGAACAAACAAAAAATAAATAGAATTATTTGATGTTTGTATGATCGATCAAATTGATATTTATATCAACCGGCAAATTATAACCTACTCAAGATCCTGAAGGGATATCTAACAGCACAAAAGATGACTTGAAATGAATTTTAAGACTCACGTTACTGGTTTTAAAGTGAAAGAAAGTTTAGGCCTCGAATTATTTTTTCCCAATATTTTCTTTTGTTCTTCTTTAACTCGTTTTTCTTGTTCTTTTCTCATTTTCTGACGCTCTTCTTCCATAAGACGTTGTTCTTCAACCATTGCTAATCGTTCTTCAGCCTGAAGTTAAAAAAAAATATATATTAAAAATCAAAGTTATTTAATAATGAAAAAAAATAAATATGTATTTTAAAAATTTTACCAATTTCTTTTGAGCTTCTTCAATTTTCCTGTTGTTTTCTTCCATGATCCGTTCGAGTTCCTCACGTTTTTTCCGCTCTTCCTCCTACAACGACAATAGTACAGTTTTACAATATGAAATAATAGTTGTGGCCCTTATTGTTGCAGTTATCACACCGTTTTGCTTGTTGTGCTGCTGTTTTGACAACTTGATAAATACAATTCCTATAAAATATTTCTCTGTACAGGAAAGAATGATAGTAGTGCCCGGGAAAATGTTGAAAAAAAAATTTTCTAAAATAAAAATTTTTTAAACAAATTGATTTTGGTACTATCATCTTAAAGTAGATAAACATCTACGATAATATATGAGAGAAATGAATTCTATCAAATTTGGGCCATAATTTTATTATCTTCCCCGCAGCGACTGCTGCTACTCTTCAATGAGTAGACGACGTCACGGAGAATATATTTATTGTGTTGATATGCATTTATAGTTGAGTAAATAACAATAATATACTTATTATTTTTTATGTAATGAAATTATGAATATATATAAATTGGATAATACCTGAATGTAGCTCACGTCAGCATGTAGGGGATGACTTCTTCATCAACAATCACTCGGCAGTAAATATAATACCGGCATCTTCCGCTGGTAGTCAGTTTAGGAAGCTGACCTATATATTTTGCTATTGGTCGTGCTTTGATGCTATTGGGATTTCTTACTGATTTTTTTTTTGTTTCTTTTCATTAAAAAAATTCTACTCAATGGTTCTTCATTTTCATCCGAATAAGCATTAAAAAATTATTATAGCTCGATGTATTTTGATATATATGTATATGTACATATACAAAGATAATTTAATGGCAATAAAACGTAACTTGCTTTGATTATTTGAAATTTTCTTGTTACTATTAATTACAGCCATCAAAAATCTAGATAAGGGTATTGAAATTAACAGAAATTTGCAAATAAAAAAAAATGAAATTAGGATTGAAACATCGCTGAATAGATATAGAATTACAATGCTAACAAGTTTTTTTACGCGATTTTTACTTTATAATTCATTACAAAGAAATTCATAAATATTTTTACGAATTTACATTGTTGATAGTAATAACTATTACAAATTTAAATTAGTTTTTTAACGCATCTAATTTGTTTTTCTTAATTTTTTTCATCAAATTGAATCAGAATTCTAATAATACGCATGTCATACCGTACAATCTATCAGTGTTAACAATAAGTTAATGTAACGGTGTTGTCAAATAGAAATAGGTATATGTATATACAAAAAAAATATATTCTCGGTAATTCGTAACAATAAAATATATACGTACACGACACGAATAACACCATATACGTTGCCTTCGGCAACTTTTTTGTTGCATCACAAATAAATTAGTTGGCTACATTGCTACACTTCAAGTAGACATAATAAAAAATCGAAGTACAGTGATTTTCTGAGTAAAACGTTTCATGGTAACTCAAAAAATCCACAAAACTTAAATGCACGAACGCTGCAGCAAATATAAAATCGAATCCTGAATATCAACAAAACCATTGGCGACAATAATTTAATACACAAGTACAAAAAAGTATAACTCTTTAAAATTATTAAGGTATTTCATCTAGTATCAAATATAGTACTTAATAACATCGTCAACGTAATTGTTGAATTGAGGTAGCGACGTTAATTATGCTCTTACTCAGCGCTCGCGTTAAATCATCCAATGTTTCTCTGGATTGGTCTTACCTCTCTTCGTTTCTCCTCCTCGCGGAGTTTAGCCTGGCGCCATTCCATTTCTTCCATCATTTGTCGTTCAATAGCTTTTTTAGCCTCTTCTACTCGTCTATGAACTTCTGCTTCAATCTCCTCCTTACGTTTTTCTAATTCTTCTTCTACCCTTTTTTGGACTAGCTCTTCAATGCGTTTAGCAGCCTCTTCTTCCACTAACTTCTGCTCTGTTTCTCGTTGCCGCCTAAATTATTAATATTATATTAATATTTTTGTGCAAATGTTGAAGAGGTTTCTTAATTTTGCAACCTTATAACAACAGTAACAATGATTCATTTTATTATAACATTCCTCATAATTATTAAAGAAGATTTATTATTTTTTTTAAGCCAACGCCCGATCCAATTGGAGACTATTAAAATTTTATTTATTAATTATTTCATCACAATATTGTCAATATGAGAACTCATACCATCCTCGGGTGAATATACAATGATTAAAAATTTCGATTTTTGAGACAATTTTAATTATAATTATATAAAGATATTATTGTTTATTTAGTGAAATTTTTTTCGGTAACTGAATAAATTATTCTAATTAAAATTGTCTCAAAAATCAAAATTTTTATTATTATATATTCACTCGAGGATGGTATGAGTGCTCATACCAACAATATTGTGGTGAAATAATTAATAAATAAAAATTGAATGTTCTCCAATTGAATCGAGTGTTGGCTTAAAAAATAATAATAAATCTTCTTTAACAAATAAAATCACCGATCTTAGTAATATCTCTAACATTCCTCATAATAATGATTGTCATCATTATTACTATAATAAATATACGGAAGTTAATATGATTTCGTATGAATCCATTTAAATGTAAAAGAAATAAATATGAAAATTTTTCATCATTAATTGACAATTGTCATGCCGTATAAAATTGCTAACAATAAGAAAAGATTAAGGAGGTCCTTTCGCCATCAATGTTAAATAAAAAATATTAGATTATGCATAAAATTAATTTTTATCTAATAGTTAAAGTCCTTATTTATCTACTAGTGAAGTTTAATTTATATTTCACCATGGAAATTTTTGAAAAAAAAATTTCTAAAAATGTTAATATTTTTTCCGAGTCTTACAGGAAAGTGAGACCTTAAAAGTTTCTCGAATTATGGTATTATCTACCGATTAGTTGGGTAAAAAAAAAAACTCAAAATAAGGACTTCGAAATATTCAGGTTTGATTTTTTGCAATAAAATATTAAGGTTGCCGTGGAATTTATGGAAAAATTAAAATTATAAAATCAAAGAAAATTTTTAAGTAACCTACATTCAAATGTGGTCGGAATATTTGGCAACGTTGCGTAGCACGCGAGCTTCAGACCATTCAATAGATTCAAACTAAACTTTAACGCACTCATATTTTTCATTCATACTTATTAGTTAATTTATTGTGAACCAATTTTCATATTTCATAATTGAAAAATAAAAAAATAATTAAAAAATACTAGCATTCTTGCCATGAGGCATTAGAATGTTATGGTTTTATGATTGAATATTTTTAATTAATTTATATATTTACACGGACTGCAAAATCTTAAACATGGTTGAGGTTATATTGTGCAAATGAAAATGAAAACAACCGAAATACAACGTTGTCAAATCACGGACAGGTTACTAACAGCTGATTTACAAGAGAAATTAATTTTTGTATTTAACTATTTTTTTTTTTAATTTTCAAAATTTCAAGGATTAATCCCTCATATACTATTTATTTTTTAATTTTAGGAATTTTTATGGGTTTTTTATTTTAATTTATGGAATATTGACTACTACAGTTGTTGTTGTGACTCAACTGGAGCGAAAGGACTTCCTTAATTATTTTGCCCGTGCAATTTCTAATGAAAAATAATATACCACCACCAAGGCACATAGTTTTTAATCTAATTCTTACCGGATTGCGCTTGTGGCGAGGGTATTGTGCGTTAATTCTTTCTTTTTCCTAATAACACAAGTATAAAAATGAACCACATATATAAGATAAAAATAAAAACACCATTAAAACTTACTCTACGTATTTTATAAATGAAAACACGATCGAGTAATTTTTCAACAGTGGTGTTTCCAGTTATTTAATTTATTAATAATACCTTTGACGTTCCATTTCAGCTAATCGCTCAACTTCATCCATTTTCCTATCTCTATCTTTGAATAAACGTTTTTTATGGCTGACAATATGTACATCATCAGAGCCATCAGAATCACTACTCGTTGATGAAGAATGTGAGCGTTTTCTAAAATAATAAAAATAAAAATTTAGTTAAAATGCATATTCAAAATAATACCATTGCATACCAATACTTGAGTGATTGTAAATTGCTATAATATTGATAAATTACCTTGTTTTAGAACTTCGTTCTTTTGATTTTTCCAAATATTTATTATTAGAGCGTTTTTCACGAGATTTAGAACGTTTTCTTGAATGTTTACTCTTATGACGCCGTCTGCTGCTTGGCGACTTACTACGCGTTCTGGATCTGCCCATTTTTTTATTTTTGGAATCCTGTAACCAATACATTTATTTCAATATTTAATATTAATACATTATTTAATTATTACTTTTCATACTTATAAATTAATGGAGACGTTAAGCACTAGTTATTTACTTTAAAGAAATAGATTAAAGTAAGTGTAGTCTCTGGTCAACGTTGACACATGTAACTACATCGGCCATGTTACTAATAATTATCATGATTATAAATATGGACACTGAAACTGAAAGTGGCTATAACTACACAGTCCAATATAGATACTAATTTTAATGACACTGAAGTTGGCAGACATTAAAAATTATTTTTAAATTTTATAATAATGCAATTATTATAAAAAAAATTAAATTATAAAATTCCACATGTGAAAATTAATAAAAATTACAAGTGAAAATTTTTAGAAGCAATTTTTTATTGTAATTAATTTTTTAAAAAAATTTTAAAATCGATAGCTGACGGCTAACTTCAGTATTATTAATTTTATTATTTTTATTTCATTTATTTATTATTACCATTGAGGTGATTTACTATTATTTATTAGTCCATCGATTTAGAGTTATTATTTCATTATTGTAAACATTTTAATAGTTTTTTCCGAATAAAATTTAACTAAATTTATGTGCATGTGTTTGAAAAAGAGCGGTAAATTTAAATCTTTAAATTATAATCGGTAAATTATTCATAAAGAAAGTTATCGTTATATATATAGAGTTGACTGATATTTATAATAACACTGAAGTTGACAGATATTAAAAATGTTTTAGAATTTTATAGCAATTAAATTATTAAAAAAAAAATTAATTAAAAAGTTTCACATGTAAAAATTAATAAAAATTACAAGTAAAAATTTTTAGAAGCATTTTTTTATTGTAATTAATTTGTTAAAAAAATCTTTAAAATTGACAGCTGACCGCTAACTTCAGTATCATTATTTACAATAAAATTTTTGTTAAATGAACATCAATAATTAATAACATGTGTCTTTTTTTAAATAAATTTTTCAAATCATAATTAACCATACACTTTGCGATTTATAAGACACAATTATAAGGTAAAATTAAAGATCTAAGCATAAAATATAATAAGATTTGTCATTTGATATTCTAATAAAATCTAATAAGGATTAAATTATATTCAAACTCATCATTGCACGCCTCATAGCATTTTATTTCTTCTTTGTACACTGGATACTTACACAAATCATTCACAAATCTTCAATAATTCTTTTCTGTCATAATTGAATCGAAATTATCTGGTTTGCACAAAACTGACTAAATAATGAATCATAATCAGATGAGTCAATACAAAACTTCAATTAATTAATTTTTTCAAACAATTAAATAATTTTAAAAATTATATAACAAATAAAATATGGAAAAAAAAAATAAGAAAAAAAATTGACATCTAAAAATTAGAAAACACAAAAAATGCAATGTTTTAAAAATAGTTATTTGGAACAAATGTTTTTGTTAAATAAAATTAAAAAATTGTAAAGTGACAGCTAACTTGAATATCATGCATTTTTTTATTGAAATTAATTTGTTAAAAAATTTTTTTAAATTGACAGCTGACTGCTAACTTCAGTATTATGAAAATTTTACAATCGTAAGCATACAAAATATAAATACAAATTAATAAAAAAGACAATTTATCAAAATTTCTTTTCTAATCTGTGCTTGCATACTCTAAAGCGTTAAGATATACATTTGTCCACTGACAAAACAGAAAATAGATAAGATTAGATTATATAGATTCCGATAGATTTCCCTCTCGAACGACCGAAACAAAAGATGAAGAGTTCAACTACTGGCGCCATCGCGGCAATTACTTTACAATGACTGAGGTTTAATGCGCGCGCATGTTAAAGATCATGAGTGAATTTTACGTATGTACCACAAAATCATGATGGCACTATTCTGTTTGTGGTTATTTAATCAACGGTAAAATATGTGAAAAAAAAAAGATTAGTACATAAATAATCTTTTTAACGACTTAGCATTGGAAAATTCACTTATTGAATTTAACAAAATTTAATTAGCGTGATCAGAGATAACTTACAATTCGTAGTTATTTAATGCTAAACTACTTTCGTAATAGTGACATAAGTTCTATCGATGATTAAGATAAGGTAGATATAAATTCTTTCTGAGAGAGGTACATATTTAATATGAAGTAATTATTAAAATATGAAAACCAATGAATTGTAAATAATAAAAGCAATCATAAAACTCGTGAGTATATAATATACAAATATACAAAATACAAAAGACATAATCAGTTAGTGGCAACGTACTTTTTTTTTAAGGAAAAGCAGCAAAGTGGTGTTGGCCTATCGGGGGGTCAAGGTGCTCTCCGACTTGGTCTTGTGACGTATGTGTGTCGCTAAGGGCTGTCAGAAATCAAAGGAAATAATAAAAACAATATTCAACTTAGTTGCAGTTGTCTCGTATTCGTTGAGTAACGGCGTGTGTATTCTATTTTTGTTTTATCCTCGATGCGTCGTTTTATTAGTCGTCAAGGTGGAGGACGACCACGAAAAAGTAACGTCACCTGGAAGTAGCAAAAACGTCAACGCCGTTAGCTTAGACGGCGATATTAATTACAACGACTGCAGCAACGATCGTGAAATAAATATTAAGGCATTACACTCAAAAGATTACATTATCATCACTGAGAGGACACGTCTTTTCTGGATCCAAATTTTAAAGTGGGACAAGGAGGTGCAGGAAGCACCACCCGAGAACCACACGGAATTATAACGAAAAAGATGGCCTTCAACGAGGTAAATATTTTATTTTGTTTCTCAAGTTCAGGCATATGTCCTAACCTCACCCTCTTCAGAATAAATTGGCAAATAGTCAACTTTTATTTTGAGGTGAAACAGGAAGTAATCTATATCGACTTATTGGGTTTACGTAGATAACAATTAAGATATGTTTTTGTAAATCAAAAACGTTGTTTTATTTTATATTTAGTTGATTTAGTAAAAATTTTAGATATGACGAACCAATATTTGCGCATCATGATATACAATCGCGTTGATTAATTTGAGTCGGTTTCTATGTTTAGACATTTAGGTATTTCCAACCCTAAGTTTGGAGGATTCTAAACTCTAAAATTTGAAAATCATAAATTTTTCCATTTGTAAAATACGCAAAATGTAAAAAATAATATTTCCTAAATGTTAGAAACGTAAATAATGCCTAAAATAAATTGAATGTTTTGTAAAAATTAAAAAACAAGAAAACAGCTATTTAAAAATGTAAAGAAATTTGTAAATAAAATTATTTGTGAAATCAACAATTTAAAAAAAAAAAACGTCGATAAAATTTTAAAAGTTTAAAAATGACCGAATTTAAAATAAATAATCATTAAAAATATTCTAAATTAAAAGATCTTGATAGTTAATTTTCCAACGTTTTTTGCTCATGTAAATTAAATTACCTATCGAAGAGCGGAACGCTTTTTTTGAAAATTTTTATTTATTTATGCATAGAATGCGTTTTAAGATTCCATTTGTTGTAAAAGTATGACAGAGATACTTTCTTTTGTCCAATAGAGAGCGAAAGAGATAAAAGTGTAAATCCTTTTTAAAAAATAAATAATTGAAAAGTATGAACATTTAAAATTACGTTATACGAGAAATGAGATTATTGTAAATTATTCTCTTGAAAATTTTTATAGTTGTAAATATTGCCACTTGAAAAATTCAATCGCTGAATTCAGCCGATACTGAAATTGAAATTCTTTAAAATTAAAAACTTTTTTTTTTAATAGATTAATATTATTTTTTACATGAATGAATGTGATTGTATGTTTGATGCGCATATATTTTATCTGACATATAATTCAAAGACTCAAAAAAAATGATATGTACCAGCAGTATGTACTAAAAGTGACTACTTTTAATTTTTTAAAGAACTTAGTAAACTTGAATGAGCCCAATATCTAATAAATAAGTGTGAAATGATTGTAAATCTATTGATTAAGAAATTGATCTGACATATAGTGAGTGTTTTATGTCGCTACCCACATCCTAAGATGTCAAAACCCACAAAATTTGATTTTTTTTTTAAATGAATCCATAACAATATTATGCAGCTCATATTAAAAATTTAAAGGTTCGATTGTTTAGAAACTATTTTTAATCGTCTGCTGTAAAATTTTTTTAAACATGCTCCAATAACCAAAGTTGGAGTGCAAAAGTTGCTATTTAGACATCCCAATAACCACTTGGTTCCAAACTGACATCTATCTGCTGATGTAATTTGGTGTCAATCTGAGAAGCAGATTGATGTCAGACTGACTGTGAAATTGGAACACATTGGCTAGCAAACTGCATGCAAATTGATAAAAACTATAGAGTTTCCTGTTATATCAATGAAATATGGGAACGTTAAGCTAAGCCAAAATGCCAAACACCGATAGCTATTTAGCTGCAAACTAATAGCAGATTCTGGCTTTCTAATTTCAGCAGTCTGTTTGCCATCAATCTGGACTTCACACTGACACTAAACTGCATTAGCAGATTGGCGTTATTCTATCGGCAATATTTAAAAAGTTTGGATTTATAATGAACTTGACTTCTAATTGACACCAATTATGGGATAGCATCTTTTGTATTGCAACTTTGGTTATTGGGGTAGGTTACGTATCTTATACGTAAATATCGATATAAAAATAATTCCCATAAACTCAGTCTTAATCACAGAGTTGCGTATAAGGAAAGAGTAAAATACAGGAAAAACCAATAGATTTTTGAAAGTTCTTTTCACTCTGCAAAACTAAAAAAAAAATATTGTTATACTTATAAAAATTGTATTCTAATCAACGATTTCATGATTGACGAATGACTAGGGCTAGGAATTTGGCTTTATATCAAAGTTCTGGCCTTAATAATAGCACTTAAATCAATTGAATTATATTATACCTATATCGGTGCGTGTAAGTTTATAAAAAAATGATCAATTATTTTCTGTTATATATCCAGACAATTTTACTTGAAATTTTCTCTAACACAAAAATTGTAAATGTCAATAAAGAATGTACTTTCGGGCAGTTTTGAATCTTTAGTCAGTGATTTAAAAGGATTGATGTGTTTCGATTTTTGAAAAATTTTTTACGTTTCTGAGTCTAAATTATAAACAAAATGATACTATTCATTGTACAGATTCACAAAAAGTAGCATTGTTTATTAAAATCACTCCGAAATGGCAAAAAACAATTAATTCAGTAAACTTCAATGTGTACATATATTCTATACATCTATTAAATTGTCGGTATTTCACTCTTTTTACTACACCCACATTATTGAATAATGAAACAAATTATACGAAAATATAAAGATATATCCTATGCCTAATTATGAGACACAACAAATTTATCAAACTCATAAATAAAATCAAAAGTGATACCTTTTTTCAATTAAATTTAACATCAACTGTTACTCTTAAAAAGTCAAAAACTGGGCTCTTCACTTTAGGTTATTCTATGCCAAATTTATTCCACGGAACTTTACTTACCGAATGAAGATTATTCTTTAAAATATTCAAAAGTTTAGAATTCATATATTTGAGCAAACAAGTACTTTGTGAAGAAAATGGCTCTGAAATGTAATTTTTAGCGATTTCTAAAGTTTGTTTTACAAATCAACTTTACAGACTTTATTTTATACAATTTTTTTATTGGTATGCTTGAGGTCAAGACGGCAAAAACAAGAAAACTAAATTGTAGCAAAAAAGCGTGAATAAAGTTTCTTTAAAAACTACAAAATTGATCAAGTAGTTTCTAAATTTTTCAAATAATAATAAAAAAGTTCTTTCATATTTTCACCATCCTGAATTATTACAATATTTTAATATTGTTTGCAGAGTCAAGCGGTTTTCATAATAACAGTTTTTTTTTTTTTTTTTTTAAGTTCTTACCTATGTAAAAAGAAGAAAATCTATGTGCCGAAAAGTACAGTTTAGACTTCATAAGTAAAAAAAAAAAATTTCAATTAAAATTGTCTACTTCTGCAAGAGGGTTAAAAAAAAATTTTATGCGCCGACGCTCAGTCCTACCGATATACGGGAAATATGAAAGAGTAGGGAAAGTCTCGGGAAAAGTGTTGTTCAATTAAAGGGATGCTGGTCTACACGATTTCAGTCGACGCGCGACGCTTTAACAGACTATTAAGTTCACCCCACTTGTTGATTAATTGAACTAGTTATTAGTATACGTATTTTAAAGAATTATAATTTTAATTTTTTTTTTACAACACCGACTGAAAATATTAATTATCACAAAAAAATATAAAATCATAGAATTTATAAATTTCATACCTATAAGTGTTTTCGTTATTGTTAAAGCATACGACTATCCGAACATTTGGAAGACTTGAAAAAAAAACTATTGTGTTTTAAATAAGTATTTGACCACTAAGATTTTTATTCAATATTAAATAATTCAATAACTTCAATTACAAGTAAAGATAATGATTTCATCAATATCAATCTGAATTTTTGATGTTGATAAATGAAATTAAATTTTTGTGATCAGGTCGTTGGCTTATTTCTCATTACGTTTTCACTCTCTCTCTCTCTCTCTTTTAATCATTCTCGTGTCTTGGATTGAAATCTCACTCTATTCATGTGACTTTACAAGTAGACTATCGATCTCAACGACTAACTATACAGAAGACTATTTTTAGAGAGGAGCAAAGCGACTGTTGAACAAATTCAATCGTATTACTACGCGTATTAAAAATAAACTAATATAAATAAAGCAAAAAAAGTAATATCGATTTAAAATGGTTCTTTAGTATGATGAGATGAACAAAGCTTTGAAAGCTGAAGTATAAACACAAGTTATTCTATTTTGATATTTACTTGTCGATATGTCAATTGTAGCTGTTCATTTAAAAAATATATAATATGATAAAAGTTACAATAGAATAGTAATCAAAAAATGTCGATAGGCTTCAAACGAAATAGTTTGATTTTGTTTATTATTTATTTTTAAGACCATTGTTTCTTTATATATGAAACAATATTATCTTATATTTTTTGTTGACAAAACTGAATGAATTCCATTGAAGAAGACAATGTTTGCCGCGATGGTTCTTCACAAACATGCTAAGCAAAACAGTAAATTCAATTTTAGTAAATATCGTAATTCAGGAAAAAATCATGCGTCAAGTTTTCAAAGTAATACTAATAACAACAATAATGCTAATAATAACAATATGACTAAAAACAATGTTAGTGATGATAATATTAATGTCAACTACATAACTAACAATAATCATTTAAACTCAATGGTAAGTTTTTAGAAATAGTCTATCAATTTTTCATGGTTAGTTTACTGCAATATTTTTTACGTATCATGATTAGCTGCAAGTATTTTTTTTAATAAATGTTTATCTGAGTTTTACTTAATTGGAATAAAAATTTATTAAATTCTCTTATTTCAACTTGCAGTCAATTTGTTTTCCACATCCACTCATAATGTGACTAATTTGCTTTAAAACTGATTTAAAAAAAATTTTTCTTAGTCTAACCAAATCCTTTAAAACGTTTACTCCAAGTTAGTTATCAAATTTTTTGCAAGTTTCAAGCTCAGATAGATTAAAAAAGTTAATTGTCATGTAAATTTTTTTTTCAAAGTATTCAATTCCCTACCAATTATTTTCAGATTTTCGAGCTAAATACAAATTTTAAAAGATAAAATAGTTAATTAACATCATATAATCATTAAAATGTAATGTATGTCTCTCTTGTGTATAATTCACGGTAATTACAATTATTTTTAGTGGCCCTCTTAATGGCAAAAGCTGTTGGACCTCAGTGTAAATAAATAAATATATAAATAGCAAACTCCGTTAAACTGAAAAAAAATTCTCAAAAATGCAATAATTTGACTGAAAATCAGTCAACTCATCAAAAAGTAATGATGCATTTACGAAAACATTCATGCATGTCACAAAATGATTTTTCAAATTCAAAATAATTAAGAGCCAAATCTTACTTTGGCTTATTCAAAATTTTATGAAATGAAAATAAAGAGATTTTGATAGATAAATAATGGGATGATGTGTAATCATAAGCTATAGTCATCAAGTGCAAAAATATAAATAAATCAGTATCATGAAAAACGATAATACGTCCGAGGCGATAAATATTTTAGTAAGGTAAAATAAAAGACAGTACCGAATCGATTTTGTGAATGTTATTTGTAACTTGGTTATTTGTGATTTAAAAAAAAAATACATTTTAATTTTCAAAGAATTTTTTGGATTCTAAATCCGAAGCCAATAGAAATAAAATCTCTTGTATTTTTGACGCCATAATTGTCAAAACCTCATATTAATGTAGTGTATCTTATTCTTGGAAAAGTATATTTACTACAGGAAAATGAAAAATTCTGAAAGAATTAAAAACTGGACATTTTACATATTTAATCGAAATTTTCAATAATTTTAGTGAAAAGGAATTTTTCACGGTGTCGACAGTTCATATTTAATATTTTTTTTGTAGTTCCAATTAATTTTACTGAAAGATAAAAATAAAATAATACACTCAAGAAATAAAAGTGAAAGATGTACTTAAATGTGTACGAGAAGAAAAAAAGTGAAATCATATCAACGACAAATCTCACGGAAATAATTTTATTAAATTTGGTGACTTCTATCAGTATCTTCTAAACAATTTTGAGTTAGAAAACAAAAATCAATGAAATCTCTTCAAAGGATTAATAGAAATTTATTCGACAAGATTTAGAATAATTCATTACATATATTTTTCTGAATTTTGAAAGCAAAGAATATAGACCCTATACACGTATGTAGGGATAGTAAACAGTGTCTCATAACATTTTCATCGCATATAATATAATGTAAACAAATTAAAAAAATCGAATCATACTGTAAAGCTATGATTCTCTAGTCGGGAATAAGTCTCTATTTAAATTGATTTAGCACCGGACTTGGATGATGAAAATAATTTTGTGTTGCAAATTCTATATTGTCATCGTACTTGAGATTTTTAATATATAATGTCAACATCTTCAAAATGCTTCACCAGGGTTTGTTTTTGAACATAAATTGAAAAAGTGGTTTTAATCAAAATTTCATCACATTAATTATTGTTTTGATTATAAAGAAAATTTACGACGTATTTTGACTAAAAATTAAATACTATTTATAAAGACAATGAACAAAAATTCTAACATGTTAAAGTTTGCTGCATGGAAGAAACTGGAGTGGTCGCAATTGTCTACTGCCTTTCACTTTGATATTCGTCTATGCACACTTACTAGTCTATACCATATCTTATTTGAGTACCGACATTTAGCTATTACTACTATGAATCCATAGTGAATTACTTTCTTTAAATGAATGCGCTTAACTTTGTTTTACCTAAAACTTTTATAGACACTTCTTTCTCTTAAACCGTTGCTATTGTTGGATGTAATACTATAATATACTGCTTGGTCATTTTTTTTTTCTTTTTTTTTTTTTCAAGATAGACTGACAATATAATTAATAAAAGTTGACTTTAGATGTATCTTTTAGTCAAATATGTAAAAGTGGATAAAATATATGTGGCATTCTATAAAAAATTGACCAATTAAAAAAGATGCATCACTTAATTTTTTTCAACCAGGAGTGAGTTATGATTTTTAGACCAAAATTATGTTGTAAGCTTTCATTTTGTCAAAAATTGAGGAGTTTTCTATTATAATTGTTCTAAAATAATCTTCAAGAATAATAAAAAAAAGATTTTAGATTTCCATCGCGAGAAGTCAAAATATTTTCAGAGCTATCTTTTGAATATTTAAAAATTTTTTTTTTTATAAAAACCAAAAACTTGTTGCTGACTTTTTTGGCATATAATCTGCTGTCAAACGACACACGAAGAATTCAATTAATCCGTATTGTATTAAAGTACTTGATGTACTATACATAGTTCATTCAAAATTTCAAAAAAAAAAACTACAATCTTCAATGCAAATGCATAAAAATTCTTCAATATTTTCAGTTACAATTATCTCATGTATGGTGACGTCAATCGATTTCAAATTTGACTACCAATTGTGTTTCGAAGTTCTCACTAAGTATACAAAAGTTTAGAATTTTCTGGCACTGTGTCAATTGAGCGACAATCATCTTTATTGTAAATCGTAATGATAAGAATGGAACCTAAAAATTACCACTCGAAATAATAATTAACCTTAATCAACCTAAAAATGTACTTTTTTTGAAAATTTGATATGAGGCTGAAGTTCGCAGACACTTGACAATTTTTTGATTTTTCTTGAAAAATGAACTAGACATAGAAAATTATTTATAAAAATGTCAATTACAATTTTTCAGCGATTCTAAAGATGAAATTTTTAAATAAAATTTTCTTGCTCTATTTTTTTTGTTAAAAAAATTCTAAAAATTATCAGATGTCTCTCAACTTCAGTATCATAATTTAATACATAACTGAAATTATAATGATTCTATGTTGGGAAATTATGCAATAAATATTTTCCTTCTCACTCTAAAAAATATTACCGACCGAAATTGCTCCAGTCAAAATACATAATTTTTAATATTAGGATTAAAAAATTTGGGTAATTGTTTATATTCCTGGTTTAAAATACTTCAACCCATGAAAATAATATTGAAAATTTTTTTTCTAACATTACCTTTTTTTGCTAAAATTTATTAATAAACAAATTTAACTGAAAATGTTAATTTTTCTATAAAAGAAATTCATTAATAGCCAGTTCACTCTTTTTCTCGCGTTGCACTCACTGCAAGAGACGGTACTATCCTTGTTGCACTCATGATTATAAAGCTATTGCAGTTTTATGTTTTTCTTTTAAACAAATTAAAATTCAAAAAAACAAAAAAACGGTAATTAAAAAATCTATTACATAGCAGAGCGTTTTTTTCAAAATTCTTTTTTGTCTAGGAGAGAACTATAAAACTGCAATCATAGGGATCGACTGTTAAAACATATAGACATCAAAAAGTTTCCGTTTTTGAAAAAATTTTTCAAATTTTTTATTTTTAAACAAATTCCGTAAATAATTCGAAAAATCGCTAGATTCATATAGAAATTTTTTATTAATAATTTTCATTTAATATCGAAAGCTTTAAACTTATTGACAAACTTGTCTTTATAAGTTTTCATGATTCTTATTGTAAGTCAGTCGTAAAATATGATAATTTAGAAGAGAAAATAAAATGTTAAGCAATTGCCAAAATCGGGAATCAAAAATAAGATTTTAACGATAAATATATCCTCCAAGTAGATCAATATGGATGCTTTGAATGAAATAGTATATTTTTTTTATTGGAATTCAAGATAAATTGTTACAGTAAAATTTTGAACCGAAACACAATTTTTACGACAAAAATTCGAATTTTTTGTTCAGATTTTTATCCTTGTAAAATTCAAGAAATATAAAATTAACTAACTAACAAGAATAATTTTCTTCACAGAAAATTTTTCTTTATTTTATCAATAAATATAACGTAGAAGTTGACAGATATCAAAAATTTTTTTGGAATTTTATAGCAATTAAATTATTAAAAAAAAATTTAATTAAAAAGTTTCATATGCGCATATACATGTGAAAATTAATAAAAATTACAAGTGAAAATTTTTAGAAGCATTTTTTTATTGTAATTAATTTATTAAACAAATTTTTAAAATTGACAGCTGACCGCTAATTTCAGTATTATCAATAAATACCATTGATTAGTCAAAAATATCATTTTGATTCTTCTATTTCAAAATAATAAACCATCATGATATTTAAGTTAGCTGTCACTTGACCATTTTTTAATTTTATTTAACAAAGAAATTTGTTCCGAAAAATTATTTTAAAAAAATTGCATTTTTAATTTATTAAAATTTCTAAATGTCCATTTTTTTTTAAATTTTTTTAATGCAGTAATTTATTTATTAGAAAAATTATTAAAATTATTAAATATCGGCTAAATTAATTTTCATTAAACCATCAGCAAAAGTACCAAAACACATACTTTTTTGTCCTGCCTTTGTCTTCATTACTATAAACTAAAAATTTGCTTTTGTGTTTCTAATATTTGCATAGCCTGTTGTCACTATTTTTCTGTTTATTCCATAATTAATTTAATGAAATAAAAATCTTGATTGTCAAAAGTGAAATCTTCTAAATAGAATGGAAACCAATATCACACCTTAAAGAGTAGTGTTAAAAATTAAAAATACGCCACCATATATATAAAATGTTATTGTGAATACCGGGTGTTCAATCAGTAAAGTACATTGGTCTCTCTAATATGAGCTCTGGTTATTTTACTCCTATCCTTTTCTTTACAACTTTAGTGCTGTTGGGATAGTACTATACTGTACTACAATGTGGGCAACAACTCCCGCGCCTTCTTCGAGTGATCGCGGTCCCCTGAGCACTTGTATACCTGGTATACCTGTGCTGCCAGTTGATTTCTAAGCTACTCACGGAATGTAACTGTTTCTGAGCATGTTTATAATTTTTACTTATTTTTTTTATTGGTTTCAGTCGTTAAAAATTTCAGCCAAAATGTAATTATTGTAAAGCACAGTATATTATTATCAATACAACTTAAAGTGAAATAAACATTTTAGTTGAGAAATTATTATTGTATATGTCGTGCAACGTCATAAGTGTGATCAAATTCATTGTGTTGAAGTATAATATGTGATTAAATATCGAAAAATCAACTTAGTACAATTGTTGATGACATCATTGTTTTTCTTCATTTATGAAATATAGTTTTACTTGAAATTTCAGTTCAAGTTTATATTTTTCAACATTATAACAAATAATCATTCAGTTAAATATTTTAATAATTGCATAAAAATACATAAAAAAAAAAACTTTAAATATGTGAAATGTGAACTTTTTGTTTTATAAATATTTTATGCATAAATAATATTTTCCGGAATAGTTCGATTATTCAGAGCATAAAATTACTTGTACGACTTCAGTCAATGATAGTTCAGTGTTGAGGTGTACACGCAACGAGTATTTCTGTTTTCTAAAATCATCTGATTTTACTAAATCAGTTTAATAAATTATTTTGTTATTGACGATTTTTAAACAGTTTTAAATTCAATAGATGTCAAATAAATACAAAAATGACAGAAAAAGAGTTTTTAAAAATTGCATCTATGCAATTTTAACTTTATCTTATAAAATTATTAAAAAAAAAAAAATGATACAGTAAAAACAATATTTTTGATAAATTTATTTAACGATCATAAATTCAATAATTTTATAATTGCACCATACAATCTGTTTACGTACTTTCACCCTGAATAAATTCTTAAAGATAAAAATCATTTCACGCAGAGATTATCACACTATATATTACATAAATCGTTCTATTACATCTATGTATGAGCTGATAAACTCAAAAGTATTACAGTCTAAAGTATACAATATTAATATATAGATTAATTAATAAAAAATGGTGGAACACAAGCAGAAGGTAGCAAAACTTGTCGAATAGATTATACTGTGATTATTAATTGAATAAAGACCATTTGTTGATTTTTATTTGAAAAGATAAAAAAGTTTAAAGTAATAATAATAAAATAATGAGAAACAGTAGTGAAGCTCAGCAAACGGCGGTGATTGCACCGCCTTATCTCAACGGATCTGCACAATTTATTTCCGGCGGATATACCGATTATGTATCACGTCAATCCTGGAATCAGTATCATGTTTCACAACAACACTTACATACACAGCAACAACAGAAGACTGGCAGAGGTAGTAGACCTTTTTCTCATCCTCCGCCACCGCCTATTATTCAAAGAAATAATTATCATAACCAAAAGAGTAATTCTCTTCCACGTTCACATATTAATAGTTCTGGAAGATGCACAACGCCATCGGTGAGTCAACGCTCTATCAATAATCGATGACTTTAATCAGTTATTTATTTTTTTTTTAATGTTGATAACTGATAAAAAAAATAAAAATTACTTATGAGTCAAAATGATAGATAATGTCTAATGATAATAATAATAAATGATAATAACAAATGATTATTTAAAATGAGATCACATGAGTGCAATGAATGTTAAAACGGTATATTTGGAATTCAAAGAGATTCTCTTTTATTCCGTTCACAGGTGTCTCAGGAAACAGTCCGTAAATGTCTTATGGGTCTTAAGTGGCAACGTTGAAAACTTTATTATGAGAGGTTGACATTATAAACATTAATTTTCATGATACTGCAATAAACAGGCATCTGACAATTTTTAGAATTTTTTAACAAGTAAATTATTTTAGAGAAAATTTAAAATAGAAAAAAAAAACAATTTCACGCACGAGATATTTTTGTTTTTCATGTATTTTTAGTTTTTTAATTTCACACTTATTTTCATTAGTCATTTAATTTAATTGGCATATATGGTATTTACAATGAGAGAAAAAAAATTGTGAAAAATATTAACTATTTATAGATTTCACTATTATATTTATTGATGAATCTAAAGAAAGTCAATGCGACTCTTTTTAAATTGAAGATTATGTTATAAATACTATCAATGTTTTAACTCGTTAAATTTTCTGTTGCAGAAGGTTGATCCCGAGCTAATATTTACAAAACAGGAAAGGATAGGAAAAGGCAGTTTTGGAGAAGTATTCAAAGGAATTGACAATAGAACTCAGCAAATCGTGGCTATAAAGATAATTGATTTAGAAGAAGCTGAAGATGAGATCGAAGATATACAACAGGAGATTATGGTGCTGTCGCAATGCGACAGCCCTTACGTCACTAAATATTATGGATCTTATCTTAAGGTTTGCACCAATTTAAAAATTTATTTTATTTTATCTTGAGATTTTTTAAAATTATTTTATTATCATATTATAAACTTTTTTTATTTCTTAAATCATAATCAGAAGTTGATAGTAGAATTTAATCCTTGATAGTGACGCACGATATCGAAAAAAAAGAAATCCTTTAGCCTTGTTCAATTCAATGAGTAGAAAATAATTTTCCAATAATATTTTATTTATACGTGATCTATCGCCTGTGTAGTAATCTTCGTTGGTTGCATATGTTAATCCTGCCAATGGCCTCATCGTTTAACGAGGCATTACAGGGACTGGCCCATCAATGACTTTATATAATTATAACGGTATATACCTGATGGTATGGTTTCCTGCGCCTCGCCTGTTCGATGTGTCTATTTTTTTTTTACATTACATATTCGATCAATAAACAATTCTATTTTTTCCACTTTTATCATAAAAAAATTAATCTTGATACAAAACTTGAATTCGCATATTGCACACCTCATAAGTCAAGCAGATGAGGTTGTGTTCTACACTCGTCTTACAAAAATCAAGCGGTTTCTTGAACTAAAATTTATTTATTTATTTATTTAATTAAATGCCACTCGGCAATTGTACAGAATCGTTACATGTACACTGAAAAAAAAATTAACTTGATTCAAGAGAAAAATTCTTGAACCAAGAAAATAATTTTAAAGAGTTTCATTGTCTTTAATCAAGGTGAAAAATTCTTGAATTAAGTAAAATTTACTTAAACCAAGAAACATTTCTGAGTTTAAGAATTTTTTTACTCAAATCAAGAAGATAAAATTCTTCAAAATTATTTATTTGATTCAAATAAATTTTTTTTTCTGTTTAATAATGTAAAGTGATATAAAGAACCAATATTTACATAAAATAAAATAAAGAACTCGGAATCCACATAAACAAATTAAAAAAGAAAAATAAATTAATAAAAAAGAAAAAGAACGAAATAATTCGACATATTTACTATTGATATCAGAAAAATCATTTCAAGATAGCCCGTTTGCCCTCTCTTTTAATCCTTCCCATGGTTGCACCAAAAAGATCCAAATTGTCTCTATTTATTTTCCATCACACTTATAGAACATTATTTACATATAAATTTAATGGAAAAACACTAGTTTCAACATCTATGACATTTTAAAATACATTTTGCTTTTTAAATAAATAAAAAAAATGTTTAAAAAAATTATTCCGTGGATGTCCGGCTGTCAGATGTATGTATGAAAACCGGCGTGGTCATGATAACTGCCGAAAAACTTAACTGATCAAGTCTATTTATTTTTTATAAGCTTCAGTATGATTTAAAACTAAGTCCTTGCGAAGATCACGATCTAATTCAATATAGTTTATTTGTAATTAGCAATAAACTACAAATCCACTAATCGTTTGTATATCTATATCTATGTAAATAAGGTTCGTTTATAATACATGCACAGCACCTTTTCTTTTCTGGGTGGACAATGGTGCGAAAGATTTAAAAGTATTTGCATTTTATTTCAATCAATTTTATTATGGAAAATAAGATTATGAGGCGTGCACTTTTGGATTTTCCAAACTTTTTTTTTTTTTTTTAATTATAATTTTTAGGGTACTAAGCTTTGGATTATTATGGAGTACTTGGGTGGCGGTTCAGCTTTAGATCTCATGAAGGCTGGAAGTTTTGAAGAAATGCATATCGCTGTGATCTTACGTGAAGTACTTAAAGGTCTTGACTATCTTCACAGTGAACGTAAATTACATCGTGATATTAAAGCAGCCAATGTTTTACTGAGCGAAATGGGAGACGTTAAATTAGCTGATTTTGGTGTTGCTGGACAATTGACCAATACGACAAGTAAGAGAAATACATTTGTTGGAACACCTTTTTGGATGGCGCCGGAAGTCATTAAACAGTCGGCCTACGATTCTAAGGTAAGTCGTTTGTTTACTTTTCTAAATTTTTCGTTAATTGAAAAAAAAAAAATTCTCTAAATTCCAGGCAGATATTTGGTCATTAGGAATCACAGCCATTGAATTAGCAAAAGGTGAACCACCGAATAGTGAACTTCATCCAATGCGAGTGCTCTTTTTAATTCCCAAAAACAATCCTCCTCAATTGACTGGTAATTATACGAAACAGTTTAAAGAATTCGTGGAAGCGTGTTTAAATAAAGATCCAGAAAATAGACCTACAGCAAAAGAGTTATTGAAATTTCAATTTATTCGTAAAGCGAAAAAAAATTCCTATCTGATCGATCTTATAGATAGATATAAAAAATGGAAATCACAACGTAGTGAAGAATCTGAAACAGAAAGTGAAAATTCAGATTCTGAAGAATCGAAGCAAGATAGTGATATGGACGAACCGTGGATAATGACTGTTAAGGGTCCGCATGGAGCAAAAACTTCTGTAATGCCTGTTATGTCGACTTTTGAAGATCAATTGTCTTTATCAAGTCATACTCCCAATCATAGATCAGTAGGCCATAGTCAACAACAAGTTAAAGCCCACGCAAATGGTAGTGCAAGATCACCACCAAAAGATTCGCCAATAAACAATTATCGTAATGAATCACGTGATTTATTACGGGATGTACAAATGAAACATAATACACCGTCTCGACCTCATGAAGCAGCACCACCACCCCCAGTAGACCTTCGAGAAAATAAAGACAGTCGAGAATCTCGTGATTCACGAGAGCTTAAAGAAATTCGTGATGTCAGAGATAGGGAAAATAATTCTCGTGAAAAAAGAAATAGCAAATCTGAAGGATCTACTACACCTATGACTGATCATAAATCAAATGAGGACAAAGTACGTCCAAGAAGCTCGCAAGAACCTAAACATTCACGCAGCGCAACGCTTACTACTGTTATTTTTCCAATCCTATCAGAGCTTCAAGGCAAGTATCAATTTTCATCAAGGGACAATAAAAGCGATAATGCTGTAACTAGAAATGGTGGATCAATCGATGAGCTGAGAAGTGCCTTTGAACTGGCGGAACGTACATCGCCAGGCATTAACGAAATTTTCGTTAAAGAAATATTTAAGGCCTTACTTCCAGCAAACCATTCAGATAGCAGACTTTCAATGATAATGGAGAAAATTGTAATACGGTAAATAATATTTATTTTTATTTGATGACATTAAAGTTAGCTGTCACTTGACAATTTTTTAATTTTCTTTTACAAAACAATTTGTTCTAAAAATTATTTTAAAAAAATTGCATTTTTAATTTATTTAAATTTCTACAAGTCTATTTTTTTAATAATTTTTTTTTGCTATAATTTATTTTTTAAAGAAAATTAAAACAATTCTGAAGTCATAGCTAAATTTATTTTCAATTTATTTTACTAAACATTTTGAAACATTAATTTTAATAACTTTTTATTTTTTAGGGATACGTAGAAGCGACAGTTGGCGAAGAAACGCAAGAAACTAAAATTTGAAATTATACTATCTTTATAAAATAGAGACAATTTCTGTATATAATTAGGCAATGCTCAAAGGTGAAATAAGTTATTCATCGAAAGTGCACCGTATGCTTGGAGAAGATTAAAAAAAATAAAACGAACAACAATCATCGTGCCAACGGTCTACCCAAATTTATGCCTACATCAATTCATTATGTTTCAGTGAATTTATTCGTTGGCTATCTGAGGAAGGAAAAAAATTACAAAAAAGACCTGGAATTATTATTATTATAATTTTTATTTTTATGCGCGCTTAAAATTTGTTATTTGTGCTCGATAATCGTTTGATTTTTATTATAACTTCATAATTGATGTTGAAACACAAGCGATTACGGCCAAGAGAATATGAGGCACCAGTATTAGGTTTGCTGGAAGCCATGTAAATATGTATGTAGCTTGATAAGATATACTTATTGTTATGATCGACGATTAATTTCTACATAAGTATTAACAAGCATCAGATTTTATTAACCAACAAAAAAAGAAAAAATATGAAATAGGAAGCATTTTTGACTTCGAATGTAAGAAATAAAATTTACCTTGATTTACATTTTTTTCCGATCATTGTACTATTTTAATCTTATTTCACCAATTATTTAATAGGGTGAGAGTGTAAAATTCAATCTATGATTCATTTGTGATACTTAATTTGAAAAAAAGTTATAAAATTATCGAAATTTTACGTAAGAAAAAAATATTTTATATTTTATAATTTCAAAATGAATAAAATATAAATATTTCATACAAATTTTATCAAAACTCTTGGTCACCGTATAAATTTTTATTGCTGAAAGTGATAAATATGTATTACGGTAAACAATGAAATTGGGTAATTTCAAATTAAACCAAATTATTTTTTTTAATTCTCTGGTTATATAATTCATTTGATGTTATAATAAAACTTTTATTCTTGATATTTAATCTATCTCATCACCCTCTATTTAATATTTATACCTATTTGTTAACATAATCGTAAAAAACGACATTAAGATAAATTTCTCTTTTATTTTGTTATATTTTTTGTTGTTAGTATTTTTTTTTTTTATTAATTATAATTCATAATGTTAAAATAATAACTCTATTAATAATATAGGTGAAACAATGAATTTAGTCGATTTATTTATTCAATCAAGCATTTTTATTTAAATAAGTAAATTTTTAAAAAGAGATGTAAGACTTTATCAAATTAACATTATTATCGAAAGAAATATCTTTATGTGATTTATGGTTATGGTATAATAAATTTATAAAATATGCATCAATATTTTGTTCTATTATAAAATTATATTTGGAGTAATTGAAAATAACTTTTAAAAAAGATATGAAGCGGTTGATAAAAATAAGTATCTGTTACAAATAATAATTATTTTTTATAACTTCTTCGTGGCCATTCATATTATTTCATTGTTACTTATGTAGTTATGAATATCAGTAATGAAAGTGGTCATGGGTAATTAAAAATTACAGATAATCGTAAAAAAATAAATAAAATTAGATTCAACATAAATTAAAACAAATATATATTAATTTATATCCTGTCATTCTACATTTTTCATACATTGAGCAGATACGATTATAAATAACTAAACAATTATTGAAGAATTATATTTGAAGTGACATTTAAAGAGACCAAAGGTTCAATTTTTTAATTATTAGTCTTAGTAGGACGCATTGAAAACTATTGGAGTAAGGTATCATTTGCTAATTTATATTTTCAAGTAAAAAAAGCTTTTAGTGATTATAATAAAAGTTCAGATTTCTGTATTTATAATGATGAGAAAAAATAGTTATGGTATGATTTAATTATGCATGGTTTTTCTTTTAAGTTGAGTTTTCGGCAAGTTAATGTGTTTTACGAAAAATGTTATAACTTTTAGAATTTTATTGCTCTAATCAGGTCTAAATTCTTATATAATTAATTTAAATCAGATAACACTGAAGTTGATAGATAGTAAAAAATTTTTTGAAATTTTATAGCGATTAAATTATTAAAAAAAAAATTTGTTAAAAAGTTTCACATGTGAAAATCAATAAAAATTACAAGTGAAAATTTTTAGAAGTATTGTTTTATTGTAATTCATTTGTTAAAAAAATTTTTTAAATTGACAGCTGACCGCTAACTTCAGTATTATTAAATCAAAATGTTATAGATCAAAATGAATTTTTTGATATTTGTATTGAGTTTTTAATTTGACATGAAAATTGTTACTTATTTATTTGCTTGTAAATACATAGGTGCCTGATGATGTCAGAATGAAACTGACGAAGCATTGCATGTTAAAATAAATGAAATAAACAACACAACATCATTTTGGTCTACAACATCCTGATTTAAATTAATTATTTTATGACACTGAAGTTGACAGATATTAAAAATTTTTTTTAGAATTTTATAGCAATTAAATTGTTATAAAAAAAAAGTTTCACAAGTGAAAATTTTCAGAAGCATTTTTTTATTGTAATTAATTTGTTAAAAAAATTTTTTAAATTGTTATATTATTTTAGAATTTTTTCATAATTTTCCAAAACAGTATAGTATAAATGCATAAACAAAGCTATTTCTTACTATAAATATAATATTTAAGTTAGCCGTCAGCTGTCAATTTAAAAATTATTTTTAACAAATCAATTATGTACAGTAAAAAAAATGCTTCTAAAAATTTTCACTTGTAATTTTTATTAATTTTCATATGTGAAACTTTTTAATTAAATTTTTTCATAACAATTTAATTGCTATAAAATTTAAATGCAATAATTTAATTGCATGATATTAAACTTAGTTGTCGCTTGACATTTTTGTTAATTTTCTTTAATAAATAAATTATGGCAAAAAAAAATTATTAAAAAAAATGGACTTTTAGGAATTTTGATAAATAAAAAATGAAACTTTTTTAAAATAATTTTTTAGAACAAGTTTTTTTATTAAAGAAAATTAAAAAATTATCAAGTGACAGGTAAATTAAATGTCATTTTAATTGCTATAAAATTCTAAAAGAGTTTTTAATATCTGTCAACTTCAGTGTTATCAATAAATCCAAAAATGCACTAATGCTTTGACTTTTGCTGAGATATTTATTCAAAAATAAGTTGAGAATTTACCTTTTCTATCATGCACACAAATACAAATCTGTTTTATCAATAAAAAATTAAAGGGCTCTATTAGGTATAGTTTAATGCCAAAAAAATACCGGGAGTAGTAGGAAACTGAGAATTTATTACAAATTCCCGCCATTTCAGTTACTTGGCTTGGTTAACGTCAACTTCTACTCGTTCGAATCAACAAGTGTTTCAAAATTGTACTTATACTCCTTAATCCCTTATTGATTCAAAAAATGCCATCAGGAAATAAATGCGTCTTAAAGTTTGCAAAGCTCACTGATAAAGCATTTGCTCCAACGAAAGGTTCTGCATTAGCTGCTGGATACGATCTGCGTAGGTACGTTGAAAAATGTTTGGTTATGCTTAAAATGTAACCGCTTATTGTTGCCTTTTCTTTTTGAAATATAATTTTATTAAATTTATATTAAATACCTGTTATTAACAGTGCATATGATTGTGTCATCCCGGCACGAGGAAAAGAGTTGGTCAAAACTGATATTCAAATTGAAGTACCAAATGGGACCTACGGCAGAGTCGCACCAAGATCTGGGCTTGCTTGGAAACATTTCCTTGACGTCGGTGCTGGAGTTATAGATGCAGATTACAGGTAATTATTTTTTATTTTGATGTTAATGTATAACATGTAAAAAATGGATAAAAATTAATAAATTTTTGGTATTTATTGACAGAGGTAACCTTGGGGTCGTAATTTTTAATCACAGTGATGAAGATTTCAAAGTTGCTGCGGGTGACAGAATTGCTCAATTAATTTGTGAAAAAATTGAGTACCCAGAGCTTGAAGAACTGCCTTCATTAGATGAAACTAAGAGAGGAGGACAAGGATTTGGTTCTACCGGATTACAATAATAAATAAAACTATTAAAGGAACGTTCATTATTTTTTCACTTCCATCATAACATTAATTTATTTTTTTTAATTCTGGAATTGATTCATAATAAAATTTTGTGAAAGTTAAATAAATAAAAAAAAAAAAATAAAACAATTGTTTCATTAAAATGAAATTAATTAGTTTTAAGCGCAATTCTTAGTTATTATAATTTTTAAAATATATTTAAAGCCCATCAAATGCTTACCAACTAAGTAAAAAAGCGATATTCTATATAATACTAAAATTAGCAGATATCTAAGAATTTTATGGCTTTTAATTTAGCTATCACTTGACAATTTTTTTATTTTCTTTAACAAAAAAATTTGTTCTAAAAAATGATTTTTAAAAAATTACATTTTCAATTTATTAAAATTTCTACAAGTCCATTTTTTTAATAGCTTTTTTTTTTTTGCTGTAATTTATATGTTAAAGAAAATTTTAAAAATTGTAAAGTGACAGCTAAATTTCATGTCATGACAATTTTTAGAATTTTTATAATGAAAATTAACTTCAGAGCAGATAGTTGATAATTTTTGTAACAAATAAATTATGGCAAAAAAAAATATTTAAAAAAAATTGACATTTAGAAATTTTAAAAAACTACAAATGCAATTTTTTTGGAGCAAATTTATTTGTTAAAAAAAATTTTTAAATTGTCAAGTGACAGCTAACTTAATTGTCATATTTTTATAGTCAATCAATGATTATAAAAATAATGTTTTAAAAAATTCGCACTTAAAATTTTTTTTAATTTCTATATGTGGATTTTTTTGCGCTTAATATTTAATGACATTGAAGTTAGCTGTCACTTGACAATTTAAAAGTTTTATTTAACAAAAACATTTTTTCTAAGAAATTATTTTTAAAAAATTGCATTTTTTATTTTTAAAAATTTTTAAATGTCAATTTTTTTTCGTATTTTTTTTTGGCCATAATTTGCTTGTTATAAAATTTTTTAAATTATTAAATATGTGCTACATTAATTTTCATAAACATTTATCATAATAATTTAATTATTATTAAAATCTAAAAAATTGTTAAATGTCTGTTAAATTCAGTATCATATATTCTATTACTGTAAAAACAAATAATTCTTACAATTATAATAACTATAACGAATAAATAACCTTCAGCGAAACTGGATACATTATAAATCAACATTTATGAGTATAAATTTTTTCAAAACGCATGCGTACCTGAACAGTTTTCGCAAAATGTTAATAAAGTTAAGAAGGGGGGATATTATAGGTACATCTACTGCAAAGAATTGGTTACGGACTACATCCCTTTAGTATAATGTGCACAACTGTTGAAATGTCAAGTATTCAGTAAACATCAGTAAATAAAGTAGAAGTTTCCCTACTTTATGAAAAATGTCCTAAATATATATGTGCAACTTATCGGTTTATAGTTCAACAATGTATTATGCAGATAGTCAAGTAACTCTCTTTGTTGTCACGCGTTATACATTGATCCAAACAATTGTTACAAATGTAATAGAGTGAATACAACATTGAAAATACGGTTATAAATCAACAAACAAAAATTTACTGCAATTAACAACTCATATTCCGGGACTCTCGTTAGTTTGTAAACAAAGAATGGCTACTGAACCTCGTGTAAGTGGTAATAACACAAAACCACTTGTACCGCTTTTTCCTAGGGCCGCTGATTGTGTTTACACAAGCTGTTATTGGTAAGCTCAATATAACATAATAAATGACTATATTTCACGACCATAAGTATGCAATTACATGTGTACTGTTTAATTTTGTTGATATTAATAATTACGGTGAGGATACGACAGCAGATCTGGTGGATCGATATTCTGTAGGAGACTAGGTTCAACTATATAATAAAATGAAAAAGTAGAGTCACTAAAGAGACCTTTCTCATTGTTTATAATTAACTGGTGATAAACTATATTATAATTATATGCTTGATTAATTAAATTACCTTTCATATTTCAGAAAGATTACTGAAGTCAAACATAGATTTTTGTTGGAGTTTTTTGTCTTCATAACACACATTTTTATTTAAAGTCTTTTCACAGTACTCAATAATTCACAAGAGAAGTTTTATACTTAACATTAAATTAAAACATTCAAGTACTTGAAATATTTATTATTATAGTGTGGATCAATAATACAAGCATATGGATTTTCTGTTAATTGTTATTGAGCATTATTTTTACAAAATGTGCTTTAATAAACTCACTTTGTTATAATAAAAATGTTAATTACAATTACTAGCTTAAAATTTTTCAATGTAGGAATGAACTTGAAAATTCATGACACTGAAGTTGACAGATATTAAAAATTTTTTTAGAATTTTATAGCAATTAAATTATTATAAAAAAAATTTAATGTCATTAATTTTCACATGTGAAAATTAATGACATTAAATTTAGCAGTCACTTCACGATTGTTTTAATTTTTTTTAAAAATAAATTATAGCAAAAAAAAATTATTAAAAAAATGGACTTGTAGAAATTTTAATAAATTAAAAATGCAATTTTTTAGAACAAATTTTTTTGTTAAATAAAATTAAAAAATTGTCAAGTGATAGCTAACTTTAATGTCATGAAAATTAATAAAAATCACAAGTGAAAATTTTCAGAAGCATTTTTTTATTGTAATTAATTTATTAAAAAAATTTTTTAAATTAACAGCTGACGGCTAACTTCAGTGATATGACTTTTTTTCTCCAGATTTTTAATTTGTTCATGAAATTAGTACAATGATCAGTTGTCCGTTATATTTCAACCTCACAAAAGAATTTAAGTACAAAAATTTAATTAAAATTTGTTTTCTTTATGTTTGGAGTGAAACTAGAAGAAGAGTTTTTTATTAGCAATAATTTTGCCAAAAGAAATGCATTTGTTTGATTAAATATGGCAAAGAAGAATATCGATGAGTAAAAAACTAGGTATAAAGTAAAAACTTATATTATTTCTTATCAACTATGTGAGTGTATGATCAACATCATCTACAGTAGATCAATCAAAAAAGTTAACTCAAATTTAACGTAAATTACTATTCTCAATGTATATTCATAAAGCAGGACAAACGCTTCATGTTTGAGACTTTGGGACTTGTAGAAATTTAAAATTTTAGGAAATACATAAGTTATGGTGTGCATGCTCGAACTATGTATATCTTAATATATGTTTCTATATCCGTATAAAATAAATTGTATTTTAATAAAATTAGTAGCTATTATACTCAAGGTTAGTAATTTTTAGTAGATTTCATATTAATCTAATTATTGCATTGGTCCTCATGACGGAACTTTAAAAAAATTTTGACATATTTTGACTCAGTTCATCAAACTGATTCAGAAAATACATATGGTTCAAAAGTTTATGTATATATATATATATGGGATATAACGTGACTTGTTGGGCCGATAGTGTCTACAATTGGCAACGGACCTCCACCAAACTCAACATACTTATTCTACAGATAAATACTGAAGTTAAGTTCGAAGATGAGCTTAATCGGTAGAGTAATTTAAAAATGCCAGGATTTCAAAATTTTTTAAATCTTGAAAATTCAGATATCTTCACTTTCTTACTTGAATATCTTTTGAATGTGATAACTTGTTGAATCTCTGTAAATTGCGTTCAAAGCTTTTTAAATAAGCTTCGATTTGAGTACCATACCATATGTGTAGTCTTAAAATTATTTATTTATTTATTTAATTTGAATGCCAAGGCAATGGCCGAATTGCAAAAATACAAAAATATAAGAATATAGAGTACATGTAAGAGGATAAACATATCTAAATGAATATGATAATAATATTTGGATTTCGCTAATAAAATAGTGAAAACAATCAAAAGATTCGGGAATTGTCATCAGCTATTTACAATCAATAAAAATGAGGTGAAATAAAAGTAAGCAGGAAATTTTAAAGTAGATGTCAGACTAAGTTTAGAATTAAAGCACTGCAAATTTTAACGAATAGAATCATCATCAGTGAAGCCTGTGAATCATCATCATTATGTCCTATTTCACTATGGCAATCATTAAATTTGCTGTTGCACTGTTTTTTTTTTTTTTTTTTTTTTTTTTTTTAATACAATCCTAGTATTTCTTTTCTATTCATTTTGACAGTCGAATGGCCTTTTTGAGTTTGTAATACGAATTTTTCAATATTAAATTTTTCCCAATCCTTTAATTTGATGTTACTCTCACAAGTAGTGACAGTTTATTATAAGAAACAAGAAGATAAGCGAACATTACTCTATAAGAAACTCGGTTTACTATATTAAAAAAAAAAAAATATCGATACCCATATTCTAAGATGTCATAAGTCACAAAATCTGAAAGCTTGGTTTTTTTTTTTAAATGAAATTGTAACAATATTATGCAGCTACAATTAAAAATTTAGAGATTAAATTATTTAATAACTATTTTTAAATAAATATTTTCATCCGTTGAATCCCATTTAACCCCTGTTAAAAATAGACTGTTTTCACCGTCTGCTGTAATATTTTGTAAATGTGGATTACAACATCTTAGAACTTGGGTGTCGACATATGGCTACCCGATGAATTATTACGACGACACAGTTATGATAGGAATCTTGTATTTACAATAAAACGACGAATTATTGAGTTATGATTTTTAAAATAACTCTAGGCATTGTCCATACGAATCGTATGGAAAAAAAGAACCTGGTCGATTAATTGTGTCGTTCGAGAGTTATAGTATTAACAAGATCATACCTATACATAAAATATGGCAATCAATTTTTTTTTAATTAATTTTTTATTTGAAATTATTTATCAATAAACTCTAAGATGTATGGAATTTGTTTATTAATATTTCTGACATGCTTCGGTATGCATTTTTTTACTGTTTAAGCGAATATATTTGTTTCAAAAGGGATTTAAGGGATCATTCTGGTTTTTAACTTTTGAAAAAATTATTTTTTATATTTTTCGAAAGTACCGTCATATGTCTATAAGTATTGTATTAAAATTTCTAAGTGATCATCGGTCCACTGTAACTATATTATTTTACGAGGTTTATGTGAATTTTCGAGTGAAAGAAAATCAAATGTTCAAACAGTCTAAAGGGATTTTGTATGGGGTTGACATTGTTGATTGACTTTAGGTAAGATTTCTTTTTGTATTAAAAAAAACATTAAACGCGTTTATCTTGGAACTATGTTTTTCCGGTTGACGTACATGATATCTTCGAAATCACTGACCCAATCTTAATGAAATTTAAATCACATATTCTATATAGTAGTAGCTATGGCACGAACTACAACTAAATCAAAATTTTGATTTTTGCTATTTTTGTGGGGATAAAAACTGGGAAAAAAAGACTCATTTTTAAGTTATTTTGATTTAATCTCAGCCATTTTATTTTTTATCAATAAATCGCGTGTCAAAAGGTAAAAGGGCGCATAATTTTTTTCTATCACCAATCGACTGGTCGACATATTCTTCGCCTAAAATGAAGCTTTGATTTCTCAATATCTAAAAGGGCGTATGTCTTTAATTATGCACCCTTTTAGCTTTAGGAATTTCAAAATTTTATGACCTAAAGCTAAAAAAGCCTATAAATTTTTTTTCTAAGCAATTCATTAAAATGCTTATTTTTAGTCTAAAAATTAAAAAAAAAATAGTAGAGTCAAAGAGGCGTATTCTAACTTAAAAATATTTTTAAAAAATTGCCAATATGCGTGATTGTATTAATTTATTTTTATTTGAAAATTATTTTAATCCCATTAGTTTTCGATTAATTTATTTATCCATTGCTTGTATAAAAATAGTTTTAAATTATCATTTCTTCAATATTGTATAAGTACTTAGGAAATTTTTCTGTATTGATTATATTTTTTATTTTATGTCTTGTGAAGCTATCAGAATTTTTTGTAAAAACTTAAATTTTTTTTATGCGCCTTTTTAGCGTAAGCAATACTTTTCTTATATTGAAAGTATATAATTTTTATTTTTGTGTTTTAAATGAGCCGTTATCAAGTTATCATTTACGTCAGTGACATACCAATATTTGGAGTAACTCCGTTTACCCGCTGTTTATTCATATAAAAAAAATACAAAAAAAAACAAAGTTAGATATTTTTTGTGTTATTCAAAAGTGTATGTGTTGAGCTGAATAAAGTTTATATCAATATCTATTATAGTTTCTGTATAAAAAATAATGAATATTTGCCTTTTTTCGAAAGCCGGAACCAGAATAATCCCTCAAGTGTCGAAATCAACGAGTCTTTATTTTTAAGCACTAGTAGAACATACCTACGCGCTTCGGGCTCAAATTGTCCAATTATTAGTAATGATAGTATGGTTAATTATGCTATATTTACCAAATAAAACTATCAAAACTGTTAAAACAGTAAAAATTTTGTTGTCTAAGTAAAATTCTATCTTAATTCCAATTAAAAATGTTTTTTTTTAAATGTTTATATTTCAACTCTTATTACAATTTAATTTTTGAGAATTAATGATTTCAAATTGTTTTTATTATTGTAAAGATTTATACTTATAGTGATTGCGGCAGTTTTTTTTTGTTAAAAATGCATAGTAAAAAATTTTGCGTCACTGCGTCAAAAAATTTTGTGTTAAAATTTTGTTTTTTAAATATTTAACATTTTTATTTGTAAATTTAACATTTTTTATGTTAAATTAACTCACAAAAGTGTTAAATTAACACAAAAAAGTGTTAAATTTTAACACAAACTTTTTTGACGCATTGGCGCAAAATTTTTTACTGTGTGTTTTCTTTTATTTCAATTTTTTAGTATAATGATATCTTGTGAACGAAGTTGTCTCTAAACACCAATGATTTCAATTTACTATGACCTTGATTAAGTTAAAGGTGATATATTATATTCTAGAAAAAAAAAAATGAAATAAAAGACCCTTTTTGCACAACGTTTAATTACCTGCAAAGATATGTTTTGAATATTTCGGTACACTGATCCGTTAATAACTTATAAATTTCCAATATTGGAAAATAATTTATAATTTAGAAATAGAAAAATAAAATAAGATAATCATTTATATTAATATTAAAAGCTTAAATTTTATAGATCCATTGTTTATTACTACTAAATATGTAAATACCTGATTGTTCTTGAATTATTATACTAGGGTACATATGACGTGAGTAAATGTAAATGCTAATGTATTTTATTTAATCAATATATTTGTTTTTTTTTCTATAGTGAGGAAAATGTATGGAAACTCTGTCAGGATGTCGCAACGAAGCATGCATCGGAATTACCATACTGCTATGTAGTTTTTATTAGTAATAACAATCGAAGCGTACCACTTTGGCGACAACGAGAAGGAAAAGGCGACGATAAAGTCATTGTTTGGGTATGTATTTGTGTTATTCTTTATTTTTATGTGTGACTGTGCTTCACTTTTAACAACTAGTTAACGTTATGTTTATGGATTTTTCTTTTATGTTCAGGATTATCATGCAATTCTAATTTATGCACCTGACGAACGAGCTGTGGTTTATGATTTAGAAAGCGCTTTACCTTTTCCAACATTTTTTTGGAAATATGCCACTGAAACTTTTAGATCTGATGAAGCCTTACGTCCTGAATATCATAGGAGATTTAGACTTGTACCAGCGGCATTATTTTTACAAAATTTTGCTTCTAATCGAAATCACATGAAACGGAAAGATGGCACATGGATTAAAACACCGCCAGAGTATCCACCAATATCTACGCCAAGTAAGATTTTCAATATATTATATAATTAGCGCTAAAGAATAGTTGATATTACTCAACCAATAATTATGTCGCTTAATAAAACTTATTTAGTAAGTGACGATTCATCAGACTGTGCCTCTGAGCAGCATGAAATTTGAAAAATCGTAATTAAATTAAGAAAAAAAAAAATTTACCGTTCCAAAAACTGTTGTTCTTTTTAACAAATTATCAAAGTAAAGAGTTGGCAACACAAGTATTTTTTTAATATGAAAAAAAATTAATTTACTAGTGTACAAGGCAAGCACACGGAACAATAAATGATTTTTATTTATTAAAATAATTATCTAAGTTCAGAATTTAGTCCATTTGCCGCTATTCTTATGGCTGTATGCAAAATCAGGCCGATAAGATTTTCCAACGAGTATTTACGTAATTTGATGCGAGGCAACCGATTTTGATAATTAAAAAGTTTAAACTTAAATTAACACATTCCGACTTTCAATTATTATGACCGATGAATCATTTGATTAATAATATGTTGCTGATTTTTAACATAAAATCTCAAAAATTAAGTTGTATGATATTTTTTAAAATTGATTAAAATTTGTCTAAACTTAATTTCTGATTCATCTTTACCAAAATTTTATAAGTAATATCGCTATTTTATTGTTAAAGAAAAAATTCATCTCTACATGATTATTAATAAAAATGTATGTATATTTTTTTAGCCTGCCAAAATAATTTAGATAAATTTATTGATATGGAACCTGGAACTGGTTTAGGTACTGTTTTGAATTTAAAACAATTAGTTAATCAATTTTATAGACCAAATATTAACCAGACGTCATCTCCAGCATCTGAATTCTCTGAAGCTGAAGCAGCATCAAATTGAAGGAAAGCTTATTTTACATTAAATAGTTTTATATCGTTGATCCTGACATAATTGGTACCAATCGATATATATATAATATACTTATGTATATATAATTTAAAAATGTTATTAGTATGATCTTTCAGAAGCTTTTAAAACATTTAAATGGTGTTGCGGCTATTAAACCGAAGCTATTTCAACCGAAGACAGTTCGATCGAAGACAATTCAACTTCACGACAGTTCAACCACCATTTATATCAACCGCAAAACAAATAATACAGGTCCATAAAAAAAAAGTGGTCTGTGCTGGGTGTTCGACAAAGATTTCCTGACGTAGTTTTTACCGCTGAATACAAATCTGAAGTCAAAATTGGGGGTCAAACTGCAAAAAACGGAAAAAAATATAAAAAAAAAAACCGATAAAATCCATGATCTAACAGTATTTTCAGTATGTTATGATCAAATTACAGTTTCTGCTTTGTTTCTCTCTGTGGTATTCATCAGTGATTTGCAAATATGTTTATTTGGCACTTATTGTGTCTTATTGAAGTCTTTTATCGAATGAATTTTGTCTTTGATTATAATTTTTAAATAAACACCCACAAAATCCTCGAAAAAGGGGTGTAGGAAGAAAGTTTACATGGATATAGATTATTATCTTTGTAAAGCAATTTTTTATAGATTTAAAAATTTTGTCAATTTTTCAATTCTACGATCATATTTCATCCATGAAAATACACCCAAGCCATTAACAATCGTGTTTGATAGATTTTTTCTCATGTTTACAACAGCAATTTTCCCAATTTTTTTGGTTTTTTGAGATTTTTTTTCAATTTTAAAACGTTAATAGGACAAGAAAACTTTAGATTCATATTCAGTGGAACAAAATACATAAAAATCATACTCAATCTGAATCCAAAAAATTTTTTTTTGTCTTAATAATTTCGATTTTTCATGATTTATTGCAATGTTTTTGAGTTTTTCGCTATTTTTTCAAATTTTTGACTCCTTAACGGGCTAATTAACGTTCAGATTCAGATTCAGTAAATTTAGATACATCAAAATTATACTTGGTCCGGGTCCACAAAAATTTTTTCATCGCTGTCGCTGCAGTTTTTCGCAATTTTTTGCCTTTTTTTTTGGATTTTTTGCATTTTACTCTAAACTGGAGGGTGACTGGATCAAACGGACTTCAAATTTAAATTCAACGAAAAAATATTGTCACAAAATATAATTCAGATAAAAATTCACAATATCTGCATGATATTGCAGCAATATTATCTTTTGATTTATTATTATAAAAATTAAATGATGATATTTCCCCCTAATAAAGTTTCGCTACATTTATTTTAAAACCAAACTAAGCAATAACTTTGAGAAAGGAATGGTTTTATTTCATTATCAACGGTTGATTTGCCTTGGGATTGAACTGTCATTTGGTTCAAATGTCGTCGGTTGAACTGTCGTCGGTTGAAGTGTCACGGTTGAATTGTCTGCGGTTTAATTGTTACAGAACCTATTTAAATTTTACAATACACATTATAAATCGAGAAAATATATTGAGGTCTTATTGATATAATCGAAAAATTTTTCGTAACAGCCATACATATATATTTGTCTTTTATGATAAACTCTTATTCAATTTACTTCACTGCGTCAAAAATTCAACTCAAAATATCTATTATTAACTATTTAAATCTTTAAAAATCTTATATAAATTAATTGCATTTACTGAACTTATTCGATAATGCCATACATTTAAGAACAATAATCTTTTTTTCCGCTGTTAAGAGGTACAATTTCTTACCGTAGTTTTCAAATAATATGTTCTGACGCATTAATATTATAACAGTATAAAATCGGTTATTTCATAATTATATTAAAGACTGATACTTTTCACAAAACTTTTTAATTTGTTTAATAATTAATAAAATGCACTTATTAATTAATTTTGTGATTTAATTACAGTAGAAAAAAATATACATAGAATAATTAAAATTGAAGCAACAATTGTTAAATTTTGCAATTATAATGTGATTTTACTATACAATTACTGTAATACTTGTGATACTTTACATTTTTTACTCTTTCATAATTGTATAAATATACTATCTATAATCATTTTTAAAATCATTACTATTTCTAATATTCTCAGCATACGTTTAATAAAATTAAAAACTAGGTACAGTTTTAATTACTAAATAATTCTATAATTTCTCTCTTTGATGTTTAATAATTAATAAAAAAAAAAAAAAAAACTATGTATTTGATAAAAAACAATTGAAAAGATAAATTGTCTAATTATTAAATTAACATCGAATTAATTAATGAACTGAATCAACGAACGAAAAAAAATAATCAACGTTTTGCGAAATCGTTCTGCATCATAAAAGAAGAGAGATTCAATCTTGTAAGCCAATTTTCTAGCATTGAAAATTGTAGATTTCAATTTTCATATACTATGAATTTTAAGAACGATAACAACAAATATTTCTTTTCTTTCTGAAAACTTATAAAAATGGGAAAATAAATAAATTACAATAATTCAATTGATTAAATTATGTTTGATAAAATAATAAAAATTATTTATTTATTTGGCTTTATGATAAATCTTGCAAGCATTTGCTTTTAAGGTGCAGACTCTCATCTCAATATAAGTATTTCGTTGTAATGTTAGTTAATATTAAAATTTTTCATAAATGATTAATCATTTCTATGAAAGGAAAAGATACATAACAATTAATAATATATTGTAAAAAAAACGAGGGTTGAAATTAAATGATTATATGTTACGTGGTTAAATAAGTTCGATTGTGTAAACTAAAACGCCTGCTGGCAATATCATTGAATCAAATTGATAAAATATACCTGAACGATAATGCTGAAGCAATAAAGTTTTTTTTCAAGTGCAAATTTGTAACAAAAATTTTTTTTAATTTTTAATATTCAAAACTGTTGATTTCTTTTTTGTTTTTATCTTTTTGTTATGAATGAGATCATAAAACAAAGACGACCAAGATAGAATAAATTTTAACTCTAGATGTCATTGCATGATTAAAAAAAACGAGTAAGTATTGAATATTTACGTGTATTCAATATTTTATGAGTATTTTTATTTTATTTTTTTTTTCTTATCGTACAAAAAATTTATAAATGTTTTTTTGAGAAAGGCCATCACCTTTTATCAATTTCCAATGTATTCTTGTATAACTTAAATTTTGTTCAACTCGATAATATTTATTTATAAACTTTCATTAAAATTTTTAGTTTAAATTACAAAAAACACGTTTAAATTAATTTATAATATAATTTGTTTTATTAACTACTGTTAGTTTTAAACTTACTTTATTTAAAAAAATAATGAGCTAGAATAAAATTGCATCCACAATCGATACAGTAACTGTTATTCACAATTTTAACGTAAGTTAAAGTTTATTTACGTTCTATAATACGGTCTTGCCATACTGTATGTCGACATTGGTATGTTATTTTTTGATAAATGGTGAGCATCACCTTGATCATATTCGACATCGTAATAAATACCACTTTGGTTCTGTAAACAATCATAATAATTATTATTACTTAATTAGAATAAGAATCCGTAAATTATTATATAATTATTTTATTAGCGTTTTAATACTTACTGCCAAAGATGATCTAGATTTGGGTCTGGGTACATGAAAACCATTACTAGGAATCAAGTCAGCTCTGTCTTTATCTTGCGGTTCTGAATCAGAACTATCAGGATCAGGTTGATATCTTTGCCTAGGCCTTGGTGGAGCTTGTAATCTTGGTAATGGAACTGGAGGAAGCGTACCGTGACAACTAAGAGTCGGGTAGCCAAATACGGCTGAACTGGGTCGTGTGGGGCCTAATGGTTCTGTCTGATTAGAAATTCAACATAAATATTACATTAAATATCTTTTGAATAAAATTTTTGTTTACGATGAGTAATTTAACTTAATTTTACGAGAAACCTTTTTTTTTCATGCAAGTTTAAAAATAATTTTTTACTTTTTTAGTCTTAGAAGGAATAGCCACTGTGAGGGTTGAAAAAATATTTGATTTTCGGGAGTTTTTTTGACTGATATAATAAAAGAATTTGGGAATCGGTTTTTTTTTGTTTTGTAAAGTATACATTAAAAATCATTCTTCTAAATTTTGATTAAAAAATATCATATTGTTACAAATTTATAAGCATTTTTGTGGAGCATCAAAAAAATTTCCCCCACCACGGTGGGATCTCTAACTCAAAAACGGATTATCTAAAACAAAAAAACCAAACTGCGTTGTAATCTGCATGCATGTGACTTAAACAGCCCTGAAAAATCTTAAAAATCAAAATTTTCAAAATCCCTAACGTGTAACTATAGCTACTGAGTAGACGAATACGAAAAAAAACAAGTTGCAAATCGGTTCATATTTATGCAAGTTACAGATCTCACCGCTGTTACAAAAATGACTATAACTCGAAAAATATTAGGAATTTTCATATAAAACTCTAGATATATATTTTTTAATGTATTGACTTTGACTTAAAATTTTTTTTTTTTTTTTTTTTTTTTATTTCACAGAGGCTATCCCCCTTAAAATAAAATTTAGATTCAGTAGATAAAATACATGTAAAAATAAATTTTTAGAAAGACAAAAAATTTTTTAATGTAGTGAATTTTATAGAAACTCACAATATGATATCACTATACATGTTATGGTATTAATATATTGTTATGTATAATAACATGATTTCAATTGAACTTACTGCATATAAGTTAGCTGTTGCCATACGTTCAGTTATGTGGCCCCATAAATAAGGTGGTAAATTAGGAGGAGGGCCTTGTTTCACAGAAGCTAAAGTACCCACAGAACCAACTCTCGCTAATGTACCTGGCAAAGTACCTGGAATCCCATTCTGCATGTAACCGTAAACTGGAGAACCCATAGGTTTTTGGTCTCTTGAATGTCCTCGACTAGCAAAAATAATGATTTTATTAAATTTGAATGCATATATCAAATAAAATATCGATACCCACAATCTAAGATTTCTTAAACCACAAAATTGAATAACTAGTTTAAAAAAGTATTTTCATCCGTCAATTTTTAATTATTTATTTATTTAAAGGCCAATCGGCTTTATACATTAGATTTATATTAATTAAATTTGGTTATAGGTGAAAAAAGAAAATAAAAATAAAGTAAAAAAAGTAATAACATTTCAATAGAATTAAATTTCAATTAAATTAAATTAAATCAATTTTTGTTTACTTTAGAATTTTAAATTATTAGCATTATATATTTAACCAATGTTAATTATTTATTTAACCAATGTTAAAAATTAAACATTCTTATTGTCTGTTATAAAATTTTTTAAATTTGGGATACGACGTCTTAGAACATAGGTATAGGTGTCGATATACTTAATGGTACTTACCTCCACATAAATAGACCCACAATCGTGAGAATAATAACTATTATGGCACCAACTGTAGCGCCAATAGATACTCCTAATACTTCACCGTCAATTTCACATTGTGTTCCGTAATAATTGCCCGTACATCTTAATAAAAAATAGTTATTTAATTTAAATCACGACTTACAGTATTTCATTAATTGTAAAACTGATAAAAACACTTACGAGCATTGCCTAACGTTATCTTGATAAGAGCAGGTCCCTCGATTATTACAATGAGATGAAGGGCATGAAAGACATGATCTACCCACTTTGTTCGGGTCTTCTTTATGGGGATCCTTAAAACCTGGTTTACAAGAACAAGTGAATCCACCCCAATTATTCGTACAAACTGCCGAAGCATTGCAGTCATTCAATTCTGAAGATGCACACTCATCTAAATCTTGCAAGCTTGAAATTGCTCCAGAGGCTGATTCAACGTAGACAGCACTATTGCCGATGTTATTATTTCTACGATTGAGAACCCCAAGCAAATGCTTCTGAAGATCTCCAGCTAAAGCAGGTCTTGCTGTCCGAGGTTCATACGTTAATTTCAGCGTTGCATTAACAAATACTCCACCTCGACCTTCACTTGCAAGTCCTTGAAATAGATTGTTAATCGATGAATCCATATATTCATCTGAGAAAGGTGTCATCGACATCGCAGATTCAATCTGGAATGAAATTTATTATATTAAATTTTAATAATGTTAATGAATTAATTAACTTTTAACGTATCAAATTATTAATTAAACTAGGAGCTTTTAAACGTTCTGTTTGGCTGAAATGTCAACATATTTATATTGAAATTAAAAAATTTTACTAAAATTGATAGATCTCAGTGAATTTCTCTAATCAGTTTGTTTTCTTAAATGTATAATATAAAATTACACAGAAAGAAAAATTTCTTGACTGGAGAACAAAATTCTTGGCTCAAGAAAATTTTGGGGTGCCTGAAGGAAGACCGAAGTTGTGTTGGCCGAAGTAAAAATTTTTCTTGAAATTCTATTTTTGGTGGAAGTAATTTTTTTTTAATTCAAATTATCATAAATACTTGATACAATAAATTTTTATATTTGATCAAAGATTTTAGATACTTTAGGGAAGCAGCGCCACCTACTTCAGCTAAGAAAAAAATTTTCTCACCTTGAGAAAATTTTTCTCTTGAATATTGGATACCCATTTAATACTATTTTAGCGTGCAATTTTACATATTGAATGAAAAAACATGATGAAATATTATTTGATCTTCCAATTTGACATGTTAGTTAATAAAAATATTAATGAAAATTTACTATCGAGATATTTAATTTTTTGAAGCAAGAGAGAAATTTTCTCAAGGCAAGAAAATCTACTTCTATCAAGAACAAAATTTTTTGGAGCAAGAAGCTAAATTTTCTCCAAACAAGAAGATTTTCTTGACTTAAATAAATTTTCTTGGATCAACATAGGTATTTCTTAAATCAAGAAAATTAATTTTGTTGGAATAAGTGAAATTTCTTGTGTCAAAAAAAATTTTTTTTTCTCGCTCAAGAAAATAATTAGAAAGAAAAATATTTTAAATTCCACCTACAGCTTTATTAGTTTCGAATGCTATTGTTTGGTAGATTTCAGATTCTTTGTCAGCAAAATCTTGACTCCATACAATTTTCCAATCGTAGATTCTATCGACTCTTATCGAAACAACGATACTGACTACCTCTAAAAAAAAAAAAGAAAGTAATTTTAATAAGAAATAAACATTATGATAGTTAAATTGATTTTACATCAATAATTAAATACAAACTTTTACATAACAGCGAGTGGCTGTGTCTAGCAAAACCAGGCTTGCAGTGACAAGCAGAAACGCCTTGAACGGTGGCACAAGCTTCATTTTGATTCGCATCACAAGTACTGGTTTCTCCAACAATACAAGTATCAATCCTTACAGGTGGTTGAGTTGTTCGATGACGGAAAATGGGCCTTTTTATTGGCCCACTTGGACGTGCTGAAACTACAGTGCTTTCGATTTGTGGTTCTGCATAACCAGTACCGGTGACAGCTGGTATTTGCGATCGAGTCGGAAGTATTTGAACTTTAGTAGCAGGAGTGTTTTCATCAGAATTATCAAACAAGTTCAAATAAGTTCTCTTTCCATCGATGCTGACAAACCCTTGACCATCAACAGCACTCGTAAGAATGACCTCAGTACCTCCTGTTGGATTTACTGATACCCTAACACTTTCACCAGAACCACCACTGGGTCCTTGAACGGCTGAAACAGTTATGTCAAAGATATCTCCTATCGGAGGATGTCGTGGAGGCGGACGAGGTCTTTGTGTTGCCAATCCTGGTGATTTAGTGTAGTCTAACGTATCATCTAAAACTATCCCTGGCCTGGGACGATAACGGTAATTATTTGAAGTAGCTAAAATGTAATATATGCATAAATAAAAATATATCTGTTATTGTTGATTATTCTTACAAAAAAAAAAAAAATATATATTTTACCTGAACTTTGATAAAAAGGCTTTGTAGACATAGAATTTGAGTTTCGGTTCATTGTTTTAACTATATTACTTGTTTTTGTCGTCGATAATATTGTTGATAAACCTTCTGTAGGCGTGGAAAACTGATTATTATTGTTGTAAGTAGAATCCGTCGAAACTGTACTCGGTTCAATAAAAGTCTTTGTATCACTTAATGTTGAAATCATTGAATTTATATTTTCTGAATTTTTTTCAAGAGGAACAATTGACGGTTGAACTTCAATCACTGTTCTTGTTGGTTCAATAACTTGAATTGAAGAACTAGTTTCGATCTTTAAAGTAGTCCTTGTAATGTCTAATTGACTATCAGTACTTGATTCTAATGATTTGGACTCTGTAATTTCTTGAGAGAAACTTTTTGTTGGTTTAGTGGATGATCCTGAACTGTCTAAAGCTATAACTGAGTTTGCAGGACTTTCCGATTGAGTAAATATTGGAATTGGTTGAAGATTCGAACCAAGAATCAAAGTATTATCGGCAACTTTTTTATTTTGTTCTAAAGGTGGTTGATACTTTGGTGGCTTTTTGGTAGTAATTGTTTCTTCAGTAACTGTTTCAGAAGTTGGAACTTGTTTATCATTAATGGGTTGATTTGTTGATGTATTTATTGGTTTGGAGATATCTTTATTATTTTCATTACCATAGTAATATTCTTCATCAGATATCAAAGGCTTGTAGGATGTATTAGGTCGCTGATTGTTAACTGGTCGTTGAAAAGGCCGATTCCAAAGCTTATTATTTTGCGGCCCGATTGGTTCAGGTGTTGAAATTATATTTACGTAAGGTCTTTGGGGTGTTGGTCTCTCCTGAATTGGGGGTAATTGATTGATCGATGGTCTCTCTAAAGGAGGTGGTTTTTCAAATGGATAAGGGTGATCTGGAGGTGGAGGAGGATTCATACCGGGAGTATCAAAATCTGGTGGTAATGGTGGTAAATCTGATATCCTTGGTGGTCCTCGATTATTGATTCTGAAAATTTGTTTAAATGTATTTAATAAAATATTTTATTACTATTAATAAAGATAGATAGTTATTATTTTTAGCTGAGGTACCCGATCCAATTATTAAAGAATGTGCAATTTTTTACACGCTTTTTATTAGCTTCACCTGTATGTATGTTTGTTCGTAACCGACTCCTTTGGGCGCGATTTTAACCCACTTTAAACTGCCAGATTTGGTTCAAGCTTTGTAGATTTATCGAAGACCGACGACAATACACTAATTTGATAAAATTATTCCATTTTTCAATTTGAAAAATAAGATTTTTGTTAATTTACATAATTGCACGCCTCATAAAAAATTTAAAAAAAAATTAACAAAATGACAGCTTCAGGAAATTTTTTTCTAGATTTTCGGGAAAAATCAACGGTTAATTGATCATAAAAAATCGAAATTTTTGAAAAAAAAAATCCTTCGATCAGGCCCAAGATTATCTATTTATAAAACTAAGTTTTTTATCCGATTGATTTTAGATAAATCTCCAAGGACTTATGATAGTCACCGCAAGGACCTTTTTTTTTGGAACTGGGTCAACACAAATAACTATAACTTTGGGAATAATAATTTTTTTTTTTCAAATTTTCGTGACTTCAAGTCAAAACATTGTGTAATAATGCCATATTATTACTTTTGTAAAATAACATGATTTAATAGCAAAAAAAAAAATACTGAAAATTATCATTTTTTCGTGTTTCTGACTACCCCTAACGCCTTAAAGAGATTAAAGTAGTGTGTCAGTGTATGGATTGGGAAAAAGCTTATATTAAAATTTAAATGATTATTTTTATAAAAATAAATAAATAAATACTATACCTAGTAGCTTGTACAGGTTTGTGAGGTCGAATAGTGTTAGCTGCAACATTAACATTACCATTTAACAACTTAACTATGCCAGTTATAATGTCTTGAATATCAGGATTGGCCTGACGACTTCCTATAGAAGCGGTTTGCATGCCTAGAAGTGTACGGTTACTATAAATCCTCGGAACTTCTTGACGACTTTGTCGCTGTTGGATTAATCCAGTTAGCTGATGGGGCTCCGACATAGCAGCTTGTCTTTGCGGAGCCCCCTTGCCTTCCCCCGAAAGGTGAAATTCTTTTGTTGGTTTGATACTAAACATAAATTAAAAATTTATTAATTTAAACTCATTAAAAGAAATTAATATATTTTACTTACTCAAAATATTCTGCTGGTTTAACTTCAATATTGTTTCCATCGATCTCATTGATATATTTGGATGCAGTGATAACAGTATTCCATCGAATATCATGATTCTTTTCTTTAACACTTACATCTTCTGCTTCTGGTTTAAAACTTTCAACATTTTTAGAATTTTTATGTTGTACTGTTGATTGAATTGTTTTATAACTACTCGCCAATTCGTCTTCAGACTCTTTTTCGGGTCCTGAATAAGTTTTGTCGTGATTGAATGAGCTTGCACTTAGAACAACATGATCTTCTGAAGAAACTAAATACGTAGGCGTATTTTGAATTGCCCCGACAGCTGAAAAATAATTTTTTTTTATTGTTATATGTTTCATCAAATGTTTAATCATTTCGTTTAAGTAACAGGATTCATAGAAATTGCTTGTCAAGGGACATAAAACATTCAATCAATGTGCAAGCTAACCAACGGTTCTCTGAGGGCTTGACGTTAGACTGATTTCCTTTCTCTCTTTCTCTCTCACACACCGGTTCTTTCTCGCATTCTGTTTTTTTTTACACTTTACGGAATGCGTCTGATAGTCTTCTTTTCTATCTTTTATTTTACAGATTTAAAAGAGCTTAGTTTACAAATTTCCTTTAATGTTGAAGCGAGTTTTCAAAGCTCAAATACTAAACATATCTATTTATGTCAAGTTCTGAAACTTATAAATGTTCATATTTAATCCTGAGCTCGTAAATTGAATAATAATATTATACTCAAGTAATCATTAAACATCCATAAATAAAAGTAGAGTGACAATTTATTTTTTTGTATTTATTTTGACGCATACTTTACCAAGTGATAGCATGTGAGTACGATTTTTTTTGGTTTACGAACTCAAGTTCAAACATTTTTGTTCCATTAAACTCATGTATTGTTAGACGGTTAAACTGTTTATTAAGCTTTAATCTTCTTTTAGTCTCTGCACAGAAAAAAAAATTAACTTGATTCAAGGGAAAACTTCTTCTTGAACCAAAAAAATAATTTTAAAGAGTTTCGTTGTCTTGAATCAAGACGAAAAATTTTTAAATCAAGTAAAATTTACTTAAACCAAGAAGAATTTATTAGTTTAAGAATTTTTCTATTCAAATCGAGAAGATGAAGTTCTTCCAAATTATTTACTTGATTCAAATAAATTTTTTTTACTGTGTGGACGTTAATTTTTCGCTAAGTTATTTATTTTTGATCCGAAAAAAATAATTTATATCCTCATGGGCAGTAAAACTAAAAAAAATATCTAACATATTTACTTAAAAAAAATAAAATAAAATACGATAAATAAAAAGAATTTTTCGATAAGTCAATTAAACCGTTTTTTAATTACCAAAACAGAAGTAGAAACTGAATAACTTTTTTTCAATAATAATTTCACATTCACTGCTTATCAAATGTGCAAAAAAAATTAAAAAAAAAAAATTTTATTCAAATAATTTATAAATTAAAAGTTACTAAATAAAATTTTTTTACATAATTAGTTAAATATTTTTGTATTCGATATTAAATGTCTATTTTTAACAAATAAGTTAACTAAAGATGTTTATTTAATGAAAAATTTATAATTATGTAAGTGATGAAAGAAGAATAAAACATTAGTTTTTATAATAGTTATTACAATTTTATATATGACGGAAATAATTATATTTATAATAAGATCTATAGGTTTACAGAGTAAAAATATTGTCTACGCTCAGTGCGATCACGTAATAAATGCAATTATTTAACATAATTTAGTCTTAGTCGAATAAAAACTAACTGGAAAAAATATAATAATAAATTAGTGAATAATACAGTAGACTAACGGTTATGGAAAGTAGAATATAACATTGTCGCGAACACCAAACGCTAAGAATGTTGAAAGTATCAAAGAATCTTACTCAAAAAGACTGATTTATGGAACATATGATTATATGCACGCATATAAATGATACTTAAGAAAAATTATAGTTATTGAAATATAATTATTTACATTAAATTATTTTCAATGGTTTATTAGATTACAGTTCTACTAGTAACACGAACATTAATGCTCAGCCCATAACATAATCGAAGGATAGAGACGAGATCCGTGGGAATGTAGGTGAGTTGTTTTACAATCGAGACTTGTTAGTCTAAAAGTCTAGAATACCTGTTTATGTTTATACAGACAAAAGTATATCCATAAACATACAGATGAAAAATTTAGCTGTTACTATTAGTTTTTCTTTTAGATTAGAATGTTTAAATTTACCGTAGGATTAAAGAAATGGGCGTATTCCTCGTTAGTTTTTAAATATTAAATAAAAAATTTGATTCTAAATTTTATGCATTTTAACGGTGTATTAGATGTGTCAATTAAACAATTGGAACATTTTTCGTTTTTAAGATGATTGAAAAAGAGTGTTTCTATTATTAAATTTTTTTAAACTGAACAAACTGATCGGCTGCTCAATTTTAAAATACAGCAACTGCAAAATTTTTATACCTGATTTTTTTTCAGTATTGTTGCATTTCTTATAATTTTTGGACCTTAATATCAAGTAATTTTTCTTAAAAATATTTATATTTAAGTATTTTCCATTCACAAATCAAATTTTTTATCAATTTGGCGTGCAAACTTTTTTTTAATAAGAAAAATTTTTAAAAATCTTCAAATTCTCAGTTACTGTGTTTTGAAATTAGGCAGCCGTGATTCCAACGAGGTTTCGAAGAAAAATATAAAAAAATAATATAAATAAAAAAGCTTCTAATCGTTAATGTGAAAAACGATTGTTTTTTACTTTTTATTTTTCAACAACCATATGTCTCTAACAATTTAATCGAATTTGATCTAGTTTGTGACATTTGCCATAGTTATTTGAAAATAATATAGCTGAATAAATTTTGAAATTGATACACCCAGAAGTTTTGAAAATTATTTCAAAGAAAAATTTCTACTTTCAAGTAAATTAAAAAAAAAAATCAATATTTAGTTTGCACTTTTTTTGTACAGAGAAAAAAAAACATAGTATTAACTATACTAATAGCGTGATACCTACTGCTGAATTAATGAGTTAACTGTTATGTTTAGTCAGTAAGATTTCTTATTTTAGTTGGTGAATTTCACTATTTTGACTCGCGGATAGAAAAATAAGTACGTCAATATATTGTAAATTCCACTGGAGAAAGATAATATTCTTCACTATTGAACTTAAAAAAAAATAATTAATGCAACTATATAGATATTATAATGATTATTATGTCGCCATGAAAATAATCAGCTACACTATGATAGTATAATAATTGTTGTTAGAATAAAATAAGAGTTCCAATTTTTTTTTTTTTTTTCAGGATACCTCATTTATATAGGGTTTTATTGTTTATATATAATGTCTTTAATAATTGAGTACCCTCCAATAATGCTAATGATCGTTAAAACTTGTTTTCAGATCGAACGAGATATTTGTAAATAATTTCAGTTGAAATAAGAATAAAAAATTACTGAATTTTTAATTATACAGCTAAATGGATCGATAACGTACAGTAAAATATATATGTATACATGGGTATGTGTGTGAATAAACTTCTAATATATATAATTCTTGAATGCGATGACTAACTGTGATGATTTTTGCATCAATTGAAAGGCTATTGTTAACTGTCAAAATTAAATCTCATTTAGAAACTATTTATTGTAAAACCGGAAAAGTATTTTTTTTTGCATTTCGTTGAATCGTTTGTACGAATGTTTAAGAGTAAAAATTTACAAATGAGACGTAAGTCAGTTATCAGATTTTTATTTTTCATGAATCTGAATGTAAAACGAAGAATTGAAATGATTTGTCAAGTTTCTCGTGAAATTTGTTAGTTACATCCATACTACAAATTGATGAATGTTAATGTTTGAAATATTTAAGTATAGTGTAAAAGTACCGTTTTTGGCCAGTTAACATTTGAATTAATTTATAAAAAATTATAATGTTATAACCATATTTTTGTTGAGTTTTAAAATTTACATTAAAACAAATTGAGTTTGTAATGGTTTATTAATATAAATTCATTTCTATCGTTTATTTGGACAATAAATGGCCATAAACGGAACAGTGGCCACAAACTTCTACCCTAGTTTAAATAAATTTTAATTTTTAGTCATTAAATGACATTGCGATACATATTTATTAAAGTTTCCTGATTATTGTCACATATTTTCCCCTGTGTGAAGTTAATATTAACTAGTATTAACAATCGAATGTCAGTTAATTCCATGAAATTAATTGTCAAAAATGAATTTCATAAAGCTCCATTTTAAAAAATGTTTGACATTATAAAAATTTCTATATTGATAGAATTCCATATAGATTTTGACTAAATCGTCTTAATCTCATGAATCCCTTCTTATTATAAATAATACGTTTCTGTTAACGATTGTTTAATTATTTTAAAATAAATCAATCATGATTATGAATTAAAAAATGAATAAATTCTAATAGTTTTAAATTCACATTTAAAAATAAATTATTACAGCGCTAATGTAAAAAATTTTTGGTTGGACTGTCTCGCCCTAAATATTATTATTATACTTGAATATTAACAAAGCTTATTAAATTGAGTTAAAGCCAAATTTTAAAGGTATTAGCTGCTAAATTTCATTTACAGAAAATTGAAATCATTCATTTAGAACAGAGTACATTCTTATAGTATGACCTTTTTCGGCCTCATATGATCACTTATGTCTTATGTCCCTGGTGAGGTCGGTGTGTCGCTTACGCGCCATACGATACGAGAATGTTTTTCATCTTGATGGTTAGCCCAGCTCTCCAGGCTGTAACGGAAGACTTAACGGTATCTCAATATTTATTCTTTTCACTTGGCTTGCGACGTTTGTTCGTGAGTTTTATAATTCATTATTTTATTCATTATCACTTTTCAATTCAGTAGAATATATGTAGAAATTGGCAAATATTTAAGAAAAATTTTTTCATGTAATATATTCATGGCAATTATTTATTTAATTTCTATTCATTAAAATTTTAATTTACTAAATTTTCTTAAACTTTCGACTATTATATACTCTGTAATATGAAACGTTAAAGGATGTACTTTAAATTACGATAGATAAAAATTTGGAATTATTCCCTACTGAAACTCACTTTTTCTTTTTATACAAATTTAAAAAAAAAAAACTAAATTTATTTGTGATATGCAGAATATCACCACAGTGAGACTTTCTCGTCTAATGCAGTTAACAAAGCGAAAGTTTAATGACGAAACACGTACCGCATGTCACTCGTCATAATTTTATTTTTTGCATTGTAAAAAATCTTTACTATTTTCACGAAAATCTTCGCTTTAATAACGCGCTTGTTATGTTTCAAAACCGCTTAACTGACGATTTCTACATTTTTTCAAAGTTATCTTCAAACAAAATTTTTCTTATTAGATTTATAAAAATTCTATTTTATTTGTTAATAGAAAATATTTTTAGAAATTTTTATAAAACTATTCGAAAGGAAAAAGACAAATTACACAGAAAAAAAAATTTACTTGAATCAAATAAATAATTTTGAAGAATTTTCTTCTTCTTGATTTGAGTAGAAGAATTCTTAAACTAAGAAATTTTTCTTGGTTTAAGTAAATTTCACTTAGTTCAAGAATTTTTTGTCTTGATTCAAGACAATGAAACTCTTCAAAAGTATTTTCTTCGTTCAAGAATTTTTCTCTTGATTCAAAATACTTTTTTTCAGTGTACGGATTGAAAGTAACAAAAAGAGTAAGAAGCTAAAAATTTCAAATAAAAATTTAATCAAGGGGTTTTAAATATAACAGCTGAATGTCACCTATTGATTTTACCCTTCAGTTACACGATATTTTTTATATTCTGAATTAAAACTAACAATATCATTGTACGCACATAATACTCAAATAACATTCATTTACTTAAACTGATTCGTACTAAAAGTTTTTTTTTTATACATTTATAAACTGTTGTATTGTTGAATAATAACATTCAGTAAATATTAATTTTTTTTTTCACATTTTTGGCTACAGGTGTTCAAGCGTATTTAGGTCATAAACACAAAGATAATATATTATATGGTTCGCATGAATGCGAGCTCTGCATCATAATTCATTCGTTATAAAAAAAGAAAACCGGATCAAGAAAATTCAAAAACAACCGTGCAAAGAATAAATCTGCTTGTCACGCAAAATTTATTGGCTTTCTCCTTCTTGTATGTGTTAGTTTCGGTTTTAATAATTTTTTCTGTTTATTAAATTAATAACTAATGAAAATTCATTCTATTATACAATTTAACAGTAGTTTATTAATTTTGTTATATCGTTAGTTGTTGACCCAATAATAATACTCATCATTATATTATAATATAAATATATGAAATAATTTAACTTTCACTATTTCGCCGATTCTGCTATGCGTCATCAAGGAACAAAAGAATACACTCGAAAAATTAAAAACAAATTCCAAGTAAAAACTTTCGACTGACGTCACTAGGTTCTTTACGAAAATCCTATACTAATATCAATAGAAAGTATTGAATAACGTCATTGGTAAAAAACAATTTCACCATATCGTCTAAAATTACATATGATATTAAAATTTGTTCCATGGTTAAAATTATATGGAATAACATACTGTTTAAATAATTATGTTTGGTTAACCGAACATAAGTTTATTAAGTTTAGATTATTATAAATAAAATTATAACACTGAAGTTAGCTGTCAGCTATTGATTAAAAAAATTTTTTAATAAATTAATTACAATAAAAAATGCTTCTGAAAATTTTCACTTGTAATTTTTATTAATTTTCACATCTGAAACTTTTTAATTTATTTTTTTTTATAATTATTTAATTGCTATAAAATTCTAAAAAAAATTTTAATATCTGTCAACTTCAGTGTCATATAAAATTAAACATAACAAAGTTGTATAAAAAATTTACCTAAATTCTGAAAACAAACTAAGAAAATCACTAATATCACTGACATACTTCCAACTACTGTTTGTCTGTTGTTTAAAGTTCTTATACACAATCCTCCCATTGTATTTCAATTACGGCACTCAACAATATTTTAAGTCATTGAATAACGTTGCTAAATTTTAAGAAAAATCCATGACTTAACCAACCACCACCAACAAATTTCTTTTTTTTAAGCGTTAGCTTTAAATTAAGATCTTAATTTCATTATAGCTATTAAGAAACTGATGGCCTATCCTGATGTTCTATCCGTAACATTTTTTTCTTCTGTATATATTTCATCCGCAATTTTTAAACATCATGATTTAAGTATTTGTTTTCAGATTTGCTTACTATTCTTCGAAGCAACAATTTAAATTTCTTCTTGTACAATCACCAGATTCTTAAATCAAATGACCTACTTATCGAATTCATTGATCAAGGATACGTGGAGGTGAACTTGAATTGTTTCGTTTCACTGTATTTAACTTTTCGTAAATGATTACATGTCAAAATTATTTTGTTACTTAAACAGTAAAAATTATTAATTTTTAGATTTTTCAATTTTAAAGAAGAAATCTATTTTTATAAATTAAAAATAGTTTTTTTGTTACAATCAACTTTCGTTTTAAACAATATTGTTCAGTTCAATTATTTGTTAGAAATTTTGGAGTAAGAAGGTCAATAACATCAGTAATGTATTGAATAAGTATAAATAGTACTACGAGTAGGAAATGATAATGTTCTTAACACGCTTGGTTTCGCGTTTGCGACGCGGTCGTTCACTTTGTACTGGCTTATGGCCACAGGTATCTCTCCAGAAGGATAGGGAATACCCAGTTACAGCTTCTCCCACTTCGATTATGAGGCCCACGACTGGACTATAGTAAACCCAATGCCACGTCCTGTCGCAATTACATATAGCTACAGGTGGATATATATATAAATGCTCTGTTTGTTCTATACCCTATTTTATCAACTAACGATTCAAAAAACTATTTTTATGTGTACATTTATACCTCATACATAATTATTTTTGGCAATCGTATTGTGTCATTATTAGTAGCTATAAACTAATCATATTCTTACCATTTTAGCGTAAAAATTTGATCAAATGATAATTACAAAAAATTTTTTAATTTATTAACATATAATTAATTAATTGATTAACATGTAATTAATTGCTTTTAAATGTACATACAATTGTACTGAAATGGATGTTATGAAGATAGAAAAAATTACTTAAAATTTCAATATTTTACGTTTAAATCTGAAAGGCAGTTGACTTTGAAGGCCATTCCTGGAACTTCCCGCTTTTTTCGAGCTTTCGTTAAAACGCTTGAAAATATTCTATTTGTTTGATTTCTGAGTTAAAAATTCTGAGATTTGTTTTGAATCAATATGTTAAGATTTTTAAACGGGAATATCTTTTAAAAGTGTCGTTTGATTTAGGTTTACTTGTCGGCATTTAACTAGTTCTTTAATCCCAAAAAGTATTTATAGGGTCTCGAGTCGATTGTAAGAAGAATTTTAAAGGTATCTGAAAAAAAACAAAAAAAATTTTCAAACTTCCCGCTAAGAAAATTAAAAATTTTCAAAAATCAGGAAGTTACAGGTTTTACCCCGTTTTGCAAAAATCTAATTCTCATCAAATCTCAACATTCTGAGGTCCTAGGAAGCTTTCCTGGCTACTGTCGCGAGGGTGTCATTATGCCTGTATGTATGTGTGTGTGTTCCAAAAACTAATCAGCTTTTAATATAAAAAAAACCACGTCGATCGCCACCAAGCCGATCAAAATCTGTTGATTCGTTCGAGAGATATCGTGAACGAAAGAAAACCGAAAAAAGTATTTTTTCGGAATTACTCAGAAATTCCTAGTTTGATCAATTCAAACTTAAAGATTCTCTATGAAGCTTAAAAAATTGCGTTGAATGCCACCAACCGCGTGAAAATCAGTTCATTCATTCAAAAGTTACTGCGGTTTGAAAATTCAAAAAACAGTGTTTTATCAGACTTTTGAGGTCAAAAACGTCATAAGTGCAATTTTATGCACCTAGGCATGGAATGAGCGGGAAGTTGTAGAATTGGCCTTCAGGGTCAACCGTTTTCCTAATTTTTATTGTTAGTAACCACATCCGAAATTTCCTTTGGGGGTGAGCTGTCGTAAAATCCGTTTTTAGATCATTTTTGCATCACTTGTTGAATATTATTCCTGTCAAGTTTCAAGTTCGTAAGACCTATGATTCTCGAAGTTTCATGATGAGTCACTATATACTTGGAAATTTCCTTCAATTATACATAGATGACCTATGATAGATCTAAAGAGGCGGCTGAAGGCACCAGTGAGTACGAGCGTGTAATTTGCTGTGTGAAGAAAAATCCTTAAGAAAAAAGCGTTTAAAAAGAGTTCTTATAATTGGTGGAAAGCAAGATTGGAAAAAGAAATTTGCGAAGTTCAAAGTGGTGTATAAAAAATAAGAGAGATCAAAGGGTGAAAGGCGATAATGAAAACGGAACAAAAACAGAAAAAAGATGAGGTTAAGGAATATTCCCTCCATATCTTTCTCATATGAAAAAGATATGGAGGGAAACAAAACAGAAATAGTTCATGAAGGTAATTAAGAGAGCAGCACAAACCAGGATGAGACAAGTGACAAGGAAAGAGGAAATTGGGGGTGATGTGATTTCAGAGAAATTCGTATATTATAAAAATAAAAGAGAAAATAACGACAAGAAAGTACGCAGCGAAGAATAAGTTTTGCTTCTAGAAAATGTAAATGAGGAATATGATGATACAATTTAAGTCAAATAAGGAAAATAAGAGAAAAGACTAAATGTTCGTTTAAACACTATCCACATTTGATAACAATTTTTATCTTGGCAGTCTACATGAGATCGAACAAAGCAGCTACTTAACTTCTCTACAAAAACACAGTGAGTCTTAAGCAGTTAGACTATTCCAAAATAGAGCTGGCTGCCGAGGACCAATTGTGCAACAAAGAATGCATCGTGTTACTAACAGAACACTTAGATCTCCAATATCTTTTAGCATTATTTATTATCAATCGACATGAAATAGATATTTATACAACTAAAAAATAAGGATGAATTCGAATATAATAGTTTTTCAGTATGTTTAAATGATCAATTAAAAAATTAATGTTTAATACATGATTCTTACATTAAAAATTTTGCATCGTTTTTTCCAATAATCAATTACGTAGACTGATTTTTATTTATGCTTGTTTCCTATACCTAAATTCTAAGAACCCGAACTTTTTTTTTTCCATTTACGAACAATGGATAGGAATCTAAATTAAGTAAGAACCAGTTCATCGTCTAGTTTGGCAAGATTTATTTTAATAATTGCGACCCTTAGGATAATCGTAGTTTAAATTAACTAGTCACAATAATTAAGGGATAGTACAAAAACTCCAAATTTTTACGCGTCAACGACAACAACAACAACAACAACAACAATAACAATAACAACAATTCTCACTAAAATTAGTGATGACAATAAATTTGTACTTAATGAAGTTACAATCATTTTCTACACTTCTTTTAACCAGCGGCATCAGAACCGTCAATTGATTCTTTGTCTTAAATTAAGTATTTTGTTACAATATATACTTATATTTTTTTTTTTTCATCAAAAGATAAATTATTATCGGAGGTAACAATTCTTTTTTTTTTTTTTGTTTTTTATATAATATTTATAAGCATGATTATCAATTTCAATATTCCATGCAAGGTAATGACGATCAATCATGATTAGCATGATACGATTCATAGTTTGGGTTAAAACAACAGGATGGTCTTGTTGTTGCAAGATGAAAATATGATAAAGCATTGCTTTGAATGATATTTTCATCTACATAATTATTGAATTATTACATTTAAATTATAAATAAATAAATATTTATGAATACGAATTTCGAATTTTTTAAACACAAAGTACTACATTTTTTTTTGAAACTTTAAAAACTTTATATCATGAAAACCTTATGAGATTAAAGACTAAAGATTTATAGGCAAGCGTCTTTTGATATATACAAAACAATTTCAGAAATTCAGCTAAATAAAAAAATATGATTTTTCAAATCCGGTAATTTGGTATGGAATGGCCCATATGTGCAACTGCTTTACTACTATGTGTACCACTTGGTATACTTATAGCTGTTGAACAGTGAATAGTCACTGTTTCAAATTTAGAGAGTATTGAAATGAATTAGAGAGATTGAAGATTCATTGAAAAAAAAAATGCCGTCCAAATCAGGTCATACATTGTCTACAGTTAATTAAAAAAAATCAACGATAATGATGTCAAAGTAAGATTTTTACTTATTTTTAACCATAAAAAATGGAAAAATTGTCATACATACTTATAATTTTTCGTTTTTTTTCTTATCTTGTTAATCAAAAATTACTTTATATACTATGTATGTTTCCATTTATTTTACTCCAAAGTAGCGAAAAAAAAAAATTTTTTTTTACTACTAAACAATTCCTGCCTTGAAAATTTTAGAATATTTCAAGATCAAGAAAAGACCATGTATAAAAAAATAGTAAAGCCGAAAATTAAATGTTGACAACAAATTTTCGCAATTTTTTAATGATATTTAATATTACAAAGATCTGACAATTTTTAGATTTTTTTATAACAATTGAACAGTTGTGAAAAAAATTGAAAAAAAAAAAATATAATATAATACGATTTTTTTTAAATATTTTCTTAGCATTAATTTAATTATTTTTCTTATTGAAATCAAGAAATGATTAGTTGTCTGCTTATCATATTTTTCTAACAATATTTTGTCAAATCATTAATTTTCAAACTATTTGTTTTAACAACCTCAAATATTCTTGTTTAAAAAACTTTGAGCTATTTCTGTGAAACTATGACAATTACAAAAAAATTTTTGAGTCTTCTTCACTCGTCATATCAAGATTGAAGGACATCCGTTAACAATTACATATTTTTGTATTCATCGAATTAATTAGACCATAGAACATCGCATGAAAAAAATTCTATAAAAATATTTTTGTAAAATATAAAAAAAAAACTACGTACTAATCACGGTTTGTATTTTTTAATTTGTAGTTGAAAAATAAATAAATTTTTAGAATAATAACTATGATAAAAGCACTTAACTAATACCAGTCACAAATTCTTGACAAGAATTATTCGATAAACCAAAAAATTATATTCTAATTAAGAATAATTTTTTTATTGTGTTAAACAAAAATAAAATCATATTAAAGTGAATAATAAATAATTGTTAACAAGTATAGAAAAAACATGGAGTAATTATTTACTGCAAAAGATACCTACAAAAAAAATGATCTGTCGAGAACGAATAAAACGAAATGAAATAAAGAAGAAATAGGGGCCCCTAAAAGAAGTCGGACCGCTCCTGGAGAATCTCCCGCTTGCTTCATTCCAAAGCATCGTCTCGTATGCATCGTCGCCGTTGTGGAAGGTGGACGCATTCCATTCATGTTTCGGTTTTCGGTACGTATAACGCAGTGTGAGAGCGTCATTGGCCCAACGAGGACGCTTAGACTCAAATTTTTTTAATGAACCTCATACTCGCCGATTTATTAATACTTACATTTATTTTTGATTTTTCTAATCATATCAATTAATTAACCATTAGTTCTCATGTATATAACGTCTTACTGCTTCTTAAAATATTATTTTATAGTTAATTATTCTTCAGATCATATTCAAATTCATTTGTCATAGTTGTGTGTCCTACAAACGCGACTTCGTAAATGTTGTAGGATTTACCCACAATCTAAATAATGGTAAGTTATTTTGCATTTGTAATTGTATTTTATTTTATTAAATTTATACAATATTAAGTTATTAAATATATGAAGGAAATACAGGTTTCATAATGAGTCAGCGGGATAATAACATTGTAGTTTTAAACGAATAGCTTAATGTTTAATATAAGGTCGTCATATCAGGCGGATGACGAATAGAATCGTGGCGTCAAGGGACGACGCAACATTTGAACTATTCATTGTACAACCACGTGGGCCATGTATAGTAAGTGAGCGTGGCATAAGTTTACTTTTGAGGGTTAATTTTTCATTCAATCATTCATTTTTTTTATTTCTTCATTTTAAATATTAACATTAAATATTAACATCAGAACACCATGCAAACTCACAATATTACTGAATAAGTATCACCAACTTTCCTTATTGATAGTTTTTGTGTACAAATTAAATGCTTTTAGAAATAATTATTCAATGCCAAGCAGTCAATTTTTTTTTTCATATTTAAAAAACTCAGATGTTTACTTTTTTTATTATTATGATCTTGAATAATAGATGGTGAGTTTTAAATTGAAAGAAATTTTTATTTGATGCCAAAGAATTATAAATTTCTTAATTTATTTTAGATTGTCGGTATAAAGGATACTTGAGCATACTTGAATTTCAAATAAAAATAGATCTTGAATTCTAATAAAAATCAGATGCAAAAAAAAAATAAAAATGAGATGTGATCATAATTTTTTTTACGTTGTTGATCATTACTATAAATTATTTACTCCGAAAAAATTAATTTTAGATTTCAAGTACAGGAATTAAAATATTAGACTATTATTTTGTATTAAATATTTCGCAAGGATAATTGGTTTTTAAAAAGAAAATAATGAAAGCAATAAATTGATAACAGTTAACTATAATTTGACTTTTTGTTAGAACATATAATCGTTTCTTTTTTTATCCGAATTTCATCTGAAATAAAAAAAAAAAAAAATTACAATTATTATCTTAAAACCCTGATTATTCTATTCGAAAGTTAGAATTTTATGAATCACAATGTTAGATTTAAGATTAGAGCATATTAATGAAAAGTAGATGACACGAACAAAAATGTATCGTCTTTAATTATACAATTTTAGACAATTATATTGAATATATAATTATATAACTTTTATATAATATCTTTAAAGTCAAAGGATAGTTTCGAATGAATTTACTATAAGATAGTATTTATAACCAGTGAGCACAAATTATAATACACAAATATGAAGCTTGGTACCTGAGGCACTCAGCGATATTTATTTTAGAGTTGTATTAATATTTTTCCAAGCTAATTATTGTTACCTTTGTAACAAATGTTTGAAAAAACACCTCGTAATGAGTTGAGATTAAGAAAAGGTTTTTTCATGAGCTAAAATCTCTATATAATTACAAAAGTTAGTGAGTATTTAATCAATATATATATATAAATACATTAAAGACTAGTCATTATGTACGGATCTTCGGTCACTAACGAAAATATTTTTTAAAGTATTCAGATGACGATGTATTTAATACATAAACTCATATTTTAATTTTTGGAAAAAAAATAATGATTATTTTTATTAGCTAGAATTTTTTTTGTGAATTTGCTTATAATATTTTAATACTTTACAATTAAAAATGTTATTAAATAATCTCACAATCTTTTACCATTATTATACGTTAATATTTATATTCAGGTGTTTGGATAATGAAACAAAAACTACGTATAAGGATAAGAAGTAATATTCAGAAACATCGATTTAATAAGACAGCAGGTGCTAAAGCAGATGTTTTCTCTTCTTGTTATTCGTATTCATATCGTTGTGATCTGGTAAAGAAAAGTTTTCAAGTACTTATAAGAATTTCTGAATAGATTCAATCTCATAATTTATTATTATTATTTATTATTATTATTATTATTATTATTATTGTTATCATTATTACTAATATTACACTAATTTTATAAATATAATTTTATTTTTATTTATTTATATATTATTTCATTTAATTCTTACTTTTTCAGATAAAAAGCTGAGAGATGTTGTGATGGCGGAAAGACGGCGGCTTCCGAGCTTGGAGCCATCAAAAAATTCACCACTTCCTTCTTCACCACCATCAAAAAAATCTAAACTATCGGAAACTGATGAAAATATCGGATTAGAGGCAGAAGAAGAGGCTGATATAAGTCTTGAAACGAACGAAATATTATCAAGAAGTAGTTCTTCAGAAAAAGATAACAGCAAAGAAAATCTGGAGGTCGATGATCCAACTCCTGGTCCTTCAAAGGACAAGAAAGACTCCCAAGACGTTGAGAATTCAACTAAATTTTTGGGTAGGCAAATAATGGGAAGGAAAACAGATGGTTCATTAGTTGGTGAGCATGCTCATTATCAAGAATTATCTCAGATCGGTGATGGAGCTTATGGGACTGTGTACAAGGCCAAAGATTTGTCAAGTGGTCAAGTTGTTGCGTTAAAAAAAGTTCGAGTTCCTTTGACAGAAGATGGACTTCCTACATCGACTCTAAGAGAAATTGCTGGATTAAAACAATTAGAAAGATTTGAACATCCGAATATTGTAAGACTCTTGGATGTTTGTCAAGGAAATTATCTTCAGCTTCCAACCGATGCCAAGCAAACTGAATCAATGAATCGTGGAATGATTTTATGGTTAGTTTTTGAACATGTCGAACAAGATTTAGCTTCTTTTATTTCTGTAAGCTCACCTGGGGGTTTATCGCCCCATTTAATTAAACAAATGTCCAAAGAGATTCTTTTAGGGGTTGATTTTTTACACAGTCATCGCATTATTCATCGAGATTTAAAACCTCAAAATCTTCTAGTAACTCGAGATGGTAGAATAAAGATAGCAGACTTTGGTTTAGCAAAAACATACGACTTTGAGATGAGATTAACTTCTGTGGTAAGTGCAGTTTTTTTTGATTAATCAAATTTATTTTTCATTAATTATAATTAAACATTTTCATTTTTTAAAAGGTTGTAACACTCTGGTATCGTGCACCTGAAGTACTCTTAGGGTGTCCTTATGCAACCCCTGTCGATATTTGGTCCGTCGGTTGTATTCTTGCCGAATTAAACAGGCTTGCTCCTCTATTTCCTGGAAGCAGTGAAGGCGATGAATTAGATAGAATTTTCCAGTAAATATATGATTAAATAAATTAACAAGTAAGCTGGTGGTAAATTAATATTTATTGATTTATTTATTTGTAGAGTAATTGGTACTCCTAGCCAAGAAGAATGGCCGAAAAACGTCTCTCTTAGTTGGACTGCATTTCCACAACGACATCCGATGCCGTTAAAAAATATAATACCTCAAATAGACAGTGATGGCTTAGATTTAATTACCAATTTATTAACATTTAATCCTCACGTACGTTTAACGGCAGCCCAAGCTCTTCAACACAGGTATTTTGTTGATTCTTCGTAAAAAGTATTTTTTCTTGTCAATTTTTTTTCTTTTATTAAAAAATTAAGTTCAATCGTTGAATAATCATTACGTTGCAACTAATTTTTTAAAAATATTTGTAAATGTAAAAAAAAAAAATTATTGAAGTCGAATATATTATTCAAGTTCACTGTGTAAATGAAACCAATTGAACGGTCTTATATAGATAAATTATTTATATCAATGAACATCATTGTTAATGACCAATCAATGTATTATTTTGCGTTAAATTTAAGATCTAGTGTAGAGTATCTTGGATTTTAATTTTTATTATATGTACATGGTACAATTTTGTAAGACTGCGATCATATTGATCTGTACTAATTATTGAAAATAACAATGCTGATGTTATTCATATTGATATTTTTATAATCGAATTCATTTCCGTGCTAGCATTTAATTGATAAAATCATAATACCGTAATAGTAAGTCATTAATTAATATTTCATACACTTATTATATTTATGTATTATATATACTTTTGTTTATAATTTTTTGTTTATGTATTATCGTTATTTATAACAACAAAAAAATAATTTAATGCTAAGTTTTAATTGGTATTATAATAAACGATATCATTGTTATTTAAGATAAGGTATTTATTATAGCTATAATTTATAGAAAAATATTTGGTCCGAAAATAAAAATCATTTATAATCATGAAATTAATTGGTAACGTTGATTTCCTTAAAAAAAAACCTTTTTAATAACATGACACTGAAGTTGACAGATATTAAAAAAAATTTTGAATCTTATATCAATTAAATTATCATTAAAAAAAAATTTAATAAAAAAATTCAACATGTGAAAATTAATAAAAATTACAAGCGACAATTTTTTTAGAAGCATTTTTTTATTGTTATTGATTTATTATAAAATGTTTTAAAATTGACAGCTGACAGCTAACTTCAGTATCATTTAAGGGGTTAGGGGTAGTCAGGATTTTCAAAAAATCGATTTTTTTTTTTGCATTTTCTTTAAGTATAATATCTTAAAAATATTCTCTGAAAATTTGAAGTCAATACGATCATTACTTTTCGAGTTATTCGACAAATAACAAAGAGCGCTCGGACACTCCTAAACGCTCGGGAGCAGGTAGCTAGCGGCAGCTGCAAGCAACCGGTTACTCGGGTTCTATTGTCATCCATGAACGAAAACTTTAATGTGTGTAGTAGTACCTAAATTTATATACACCCTACTTATGTATTTACAATTTCTAGGAAGTATAAGTGCAAGAAATTCTTTGTTTTTCGCCACGTCACTAGTAAGCCTATGGCAGTTGCGGAGAGCAGTCGATAGTTGTGCGTTATTAAAATAAATTATTATTTTTAAGTTATTTATTATGGGACGTGATACGAAAAAAGTTTCGAGAGAAGTTCGGAAATCTGAAAATATCCGTAAGTCGTATTCAAAGAAACGAAAAAATGTATTTAATCCAAAAACTGCTGTTAATAACATGTAAGTATGTAAAAGCTAAATAATTAAATGATAATTACAAATTGAAATAATTATTTCATTACTCAAATTTAAACGTTTCGCGCTATGTTTAAAGCTAAACTATTATTGGAGCACTTGATAATAAAAAAGAAAATTATTTTTGATTACTTGGCTTTTTTTTTTTGACTTTGTCATTTTATTAAAGATATTTTGTTACATTCTCAACTTGGAAAAAAAAAAATATATATATACACATATGTACATATGTATTACGATACTGTTATCTGCGAATGAGTATAATGGTTGCATAAATATGCGACTTAATAAATTCAATACAAATTGCATACAAAAAATTAATAATCGAGTAATTTAGTTCGCATCTAATAATTAAATAAAAATTATATGGTTATGATTATGAGATCAATTACTGCTATCAAACACCTTAATTATAGTTATAATCGAAAAATCTACTCATCGAATATTTTTATGATTATAAGAAAAATGGCGTCCGAAGTGGAAAAAGCACAATCTGCGGCTCCTAGTGAGGATACAATTTTTGGGAAAATTCTTCGGAAAGAAATCCCCTGTAAATTTATTTACGAAGATGATAAGGTAATCAATCAAATTTTTAATATAATTACTTGTAATAGTTTTTAACTTTCAATTATTATTTAATTCAGTGAACTTAACCTAACAGTTACTATGAATTATATATGAAAAATAAATTAGCCGACATTTCAAAATTTTTAGAAATTTTTTTTTGAAAAAATTTCACTTAAAATATTAAAAAAAAAAAAAAATTATCACGTGTGAAAAATTTGAAAAAATACAAATGCAATTTTTTATAAATATCTTTCTAGTTGTAATTTAATTAATAAAAAAAAAAAAACAAAAATTTTTATGAATCTACAAGTCCATTTTCTTCATAATTTTTTTTTGCTATAATTTATTTGTTAAAGAAAATTAAAACAATTGTGAAGTGGCAGCTAAATTGAATGTCATCAAATTTTTAGACGTCTGCTAACTTTAGTTTCATAATTATGAAAATCAATTTAGCGGATATTTAATAATTTTAATAATTTTTCTAATTAATAAACTACTGCATAAAAAAAATGAAAAAAAATGGACTTTTAGAAATTTTAATAAATTAAAAATGCAATTTTTTTAAAATAATTTTTCGGAACAAATTTTTTTGTTAAATAAAATTAAAAAATGGTCAAGTGACAGCTAACTTCAATATCATAAATAATTTTATTTATTATGTCTAATTTACTTAAGAAATTAATTCTCCAAAATGGATATTTTTAGTGTGTTGCTTTTCATGACATCAACGCTCAAGCACCAACTCATTTCCTTGTAATTCCTCGCAAACCGATACCTCAACTGTCAAAAGCCGCTGACGAGGATGAACTTTTACTAGGACATCTTATGAATGTTGCTCGAAAAGTTGCTAAACAAGAAGGACTTGATCAAGGATTTCGACTAGTTGTTAATGATGGTCAAAATGGAGCTCAGTCAGTTTATCATTTACATTTACATGTTCTTGGAGGAAGGCAAATGCAATGGCCCCCTGGTTAATTATATATGTATACCTATATAACATATACATATACATGTATGCGTTAATTAAAAACACCAAAAAGATTTTTTTTAATACAAGAATATAATTAAAATAAAAAACATCTTTTTCAGACAATTGATTTTATGTTACATTATTTCATTAATTTGAAACCTTCTCATAAACTTTATAAAGAAATTGAATACCATTTTCTTCTTGGATATCCGAGGGTATGTTATTGTCGCTAGAATCAACAAAAACACTTATTATTAATTAATATAAAACTTTAATGAATGATTAATTTAATTATCATGTTATGCTAACCTTGTTTCAATAAAATTGTTGGGAATAGACGGAAAAAACGTGTCACATTCGAAATCTTTTTTAACATAAGTCAAATATATTCGGAAACAATTAGGATGATCCATAGCTGCCTGAGGTAAAATGATAATAAATACGTGGATTTAAGTAAAATAATAATTACAAGAAAACAAAAGTTATAATTACTTTGTAAACAGCGTGACCGCCAATCACCCAAATATTTTCAACTATTTCACAAAGATCGGGTTTGGAAATAGTGGCCAATGCATGTTGTAAACTTTGGCAAACAATTGCTTCGTTTCCGTAGTCTCTAAATTTGCAAATAATTTAAAATCAAATTTCAAAATGTTAACATTTTAAGTCTACTTATATTTTCTTAATTAAAATATAAATTGTTATTAATAATACTGAAATTAATAGATATCTGACAATTTTTAGAAATTTTCTAAACAGAGGAATTATTATGAAAATTTTTTTTCTTAATTTTTACATGGAAAAAAGAAAAGTTACAGTATATAGTGTAATGTAACGCTTCGTGATAAAAACTGGAAAAGTTACAGTTTCAGATTATAAGAATTACATTGTAAAATGTAATATTTACATGGAAAGCTTAGAAAATTAACATTCAAAGTTTGAATTACAAAAATGTTATTTCGAACTGTAATTTTTCTAGATTTAAATACGATGGGACACTTATTATTATTTATAATGTAATTTTTCAAGTTTTCTTTTTTCCGTGTACATGGAAAAATTTCAAAAAACCATAAACAAAATTTTTTTTAAATATTTTGTTACGAATTATTAATTTTTTAAATAAAATCAAACAATGGTCAGATATCTACTGGTTTCAAAACCATTATTACTACTTGCAATTTTTGTTGAGATAAAATAATATTTATTCGATTTTGTAGTGGTCTAAATTTTTTTGGAATACCCTCCCACGTTTTTCGTCCCATAATGACAACATTTTTTTTGTTAACATCTTTAGTTTTAGTTGTCATGTTAGTGAAAAATGACATTTCAGCCCTGAAAAAAAAAATTTTTTTATTCAGCAAATTTTCAATCATAAAATTAAATAAATATTAATTATTTTAAATTTGAATACTTGAGTTTCCATGGTAAACGTCCGTTGATTCCAATCCCTAGGTTATCACCACAAGCGGCAGCAATCAAGTTTAATTTCAACTGCATTTTAATTAGTAAAAATTTTGCAACAATTTAGTGTGATTGATGGTATATGTCCAAGTAATTGAATACAAATAATTATTGTAATCCCAGCAAAATTATTACAAAAAAAATGGAAAAATAAAAAACACAGGATCGTGTGGAGATCCCTAGAATTTGAATGCGCCAACTAGCGGCAAAAATCGAACTACTCAAAATATACTTCAATATAAACATTAACATGTGCTCATAATGTAAACAATTTGCACTTGTAATTTCATTAAATAATTTTTTTCTGCAATCAGTACAAAAATTGTTATTTTTTATTTTTCAAGTCGTTAAGTGCTTATAATTGATAATTTATCGCTGTAATTTTATCTTAATTCAACAGCCGAAATGGTAAATTATATATTTTCGTTAGTTATTAAAATAGTTTTTTTTTTTGCTAATAAAGACCAGACATCGCAGTTTATTTATTTCTATATAAACAAGAAAAGTAAAAAAAAAATGCATCAGATTACCTAATTAATATGCTAAAAATGTAACATTTGATTAATATATAAAATTATTAACAATAATATATTTTTTATTTGCCAATTTATAATATTGCAAATATCAATGGAACTCTAAGTAGCAGAGGTTTTAGAACATATTAATTTGTCAAATAAATCATATATTTCACATTAGAAAAAGAAATAATAAAAAAAAATTATACGTAAAGATTTTATCAAGCATCCGGCTACAATTATTTAATTTTTTTCTTAACTATCCTAAGAACCTAGACATATAGAAATTTTTGGCAAAATAATGATGACACTAAAGTTAGCCAACGTTTTTAATTTTTTGATTATTTTTCATTTATTAAATTATAATTAAAAAATATTTTTAAAAAAATGCACTTTTATTTTTTAAAGTTTTTTACATCTGAAATTTTTTTATTTGTTTTTGTAACAATGTTTTCAGTAAAAAAATTCTAAAAATTTTTAGATGTCGGCTAAGTTAATTTTCATAAAATAATGTCATTGTAAAAAATAATCGTATCATAAGTTATTTTAAAATAATATATCATTTATGTATAAAATTAAACTGTTCTTAAATGTCGACTCTACATTTAACAAATTTTTTTGATACTTAAAAATTTGACTTTCGGGTTATTGCATTTGCAAGTTTAATAAGTTCGCAAATAAAACATGCATTACTTATTTTTTTATATTCTTTAGTATTTGTAAGTATTTAAATTAATAATAAAAACATAGAGAAGCTAGGTACTTTCATTTGCAAATATTAACTGGAACCTACTTTGCCTAGTTAATTTATGACGACTAAAAGTTTAACATTTAATAACACTGAAGTTGACAGATATTAAAATTTTTTTTGGAATTTTATAGCAATTGAATTAATAAAAAAAAGTTTAATTAATAAGTTTCACATGTGAAAATTAATAAAAATTACGAGTGAAAATTTTTAGAAGCATTTTTTTATTGTAATTAATGACATTAAAGTTAGCAGTCGTTAGAAAATTTTTAAATTCTATTTAACAAAAAATTTAGTTCCAAAAAAATGATTTTAAAAAAATTGGATTTTTAATTTTTTTTAATTTCTGAATGTCAATTTTTTTTGCCGTAATTTATTTGTTAAAAAAAAATTGTTTTTAATTATTAAATATCTGCTAAATTTATTTTCATGTAATTAATTTGTTGAAAAAATTTTTTAAATTTACAGCTGACCTAACTTCAGTGTTACAACATTTCAACCATACCTATTTGAAGATTCCCAAACTGCAATGTTATTTTTTACTAATACAAAGAACAGATACCTTTATTTTCCATGTTTATTATTTTTGCAATTGACAATTTTGAGTAAAAACCGAGAAAAATATCCCTTGTACTCATTGTTACCACAAGATGGTAGCACGAAACTAATCTGTATAAGAGACCGAGAACTGAGCGTCATTTTTTTGTACTATCGATATATCTATCACATATCGCATTCAACTTCGGACTTTAGTATTATTACAAGTGTCGAATAGTAGTTTTGAAACTTATTCAGAAATTAGTATACTCAATATTATCAATTTAATAATTTTTACACGCACTCATAAAAATTTATCAGGTAAGAATTACTCTAGATTACTATACAATCATTTAGTTTTCTTAAAATTTAATTATTTTACATATAAAAAGCAGCTTTTAAATAGATATGACTACAGAACATAACCTTAGTAAAACCACATGTTTATTAAATATACATTTTTTTTTTCAATTCCAGAATGTCGGGTCGAGAAGGTGGCAAGAAGAAACCTTTGAAAGCTCCCAAAAAAGAATCTAAAGAACTTGATGACGATGATCTTGCATTCAAGCAAAAGCAAAAGGAACAACAAAAAGCTTTAGCTGAAGCTGCAAAGAAGGCTGGTCAAAAAGGACCCCTGGTCACTGGAGGAATCAAAAAGTCTGGCAAGAAATAAATATACTTTTTAATCTTTATGTAATAGAAATTCAATCTTTAAAATATACTACACTTAATGATAACATTAAACGAATAAAAGTTAAATTAATACTTAAGATTACTTACTATATTTTATTTACCTACTGTATGCTCTCGATTCATAAATTAATGTAAACTTGTAAATAAAGTAGACTTACTATAATTATTAATTTCGTTCAAACTGCTTTATTTATTAACAAACAATTTCATTGTTTTCTTACAAATTACTATTTTTTTAGAATTATTTGCACCGCTGGTATTGAATAAATTAATGACACTGAAGTTAACAGACATAAAAAATATTTTTAAAATTTTATGGCGATTAAATTATCATATAAAAAATTTAATTGAAAGTGAAAATTTTTAGAAGCATTTTAAAAAATGTCACATGTGAAAATTAATAAAAATTACAAGTGAAAATTTTTAGAAGCATTTTTTTATTGTAATTAATTTTTAAAAAAATTTATGACATTAAAGTTAGCTGTCACTTGACAATTTTCTAATTTTATTTAACAAAAAAATTTGTTCTAAAAAATTATTTTTAAAAAATTACATTTTTAATTCATTAAAATTTCTTCAAGTCCATTTTTTTAATAATTTTTTTTGCTATAATTTATTTGTTAAAAAAAATTAAAACAATTGTGAAGTGACAGCTAAATTTAATGTCATTAAAAATTTTTTTTAATTGACAGCTGACGGCTAACTTCAGTATCATATAAATTAATTAATTGTTAATACTTATTTCGTATTTTTAGTAAAATATTGGAAATTTCGTTTAGAAAATAATTATTAAATTTTGAAAAATGATTAATAAAACATGTCATTAAAGTTAGCCGACGTTCTAAATTTTTTTATTCTTTTTTAATAATTAAATTATAACAAAAAAATATTTAAAATAAAATTGCACTTGCAATTTTTGAAGTTTTTTAAACGTACAATTTTTTTTTTTTTTGTAATAATTTTTTCAATAAAAAAAATTTCAAAAATTTTTAGATGTCGGTTAACTTTATTGTCATAAATAAAACTTGAAAAATAAATTAATTTAAACAGCTAGTGGTTTCTGGAATATTCAAGTTTATTATGTTGGTATGACGTGTTTATTGATATACAGAACTGTCAAAGTTCTTAACTCAGTTGGCAACAGACTGGTGATGTGATTGTATGTAGTTGATTTCGGGCTTTGTCTCACCATTTTTCTCGTCTCTTCATGGAGTAGTTTTTTTTGTTATAAATCAGCGTTCTTAATTGATTGTCAAGATTAAACATTAAACTATTCGGGAACATTAAATCTCTTGTGCTCACAACAAATATAACATTCTACATGATAATGAATTATAGTAAAATTATTTGACCCATAAAATTGACTCCGAGGTCTTTGGATCTAACTTTTTTGATTGGTTTTTTCAATCGGTAAGATTAAAATTTTATTTACTTGTTAATCATAACTTAATAACAATTATATAAATAAATAAATAGACTAGTTGAAGAATAAGTTATCAATAATTAATTGAAGTGGCATAATAAATAATGTTACATAAAAAAAATCCGAAAGTACGACACCATATTGACAAGCTCTTGTTAATCAGTGATTATTGAAAGTTTATAAATTCTTTAACAGTATCTGTTTAAAGTAATAAATAGTTATTTTATTTTAACTACAGTATATTTAATCAACATAATGGTCAAGTTTATAAAATATATGTTGCAATCAAGGACAAAACATGCTCATGCTTGTAGATTTTAAAGCGTCATGCGCACCTTCTGGTACACTCAACACAATTCGTATAAGTTTGTGTAATGCAACATAAAACCAATGTGTATACGTATTGCCACTGTAGCCTATTTAAATTGCGTCAATGGTTTCTTCCTACAAGCTCTCTTTTATTCATTGGGATATTTTTTACATTCGTACTAATCTTCGTAGCTTCGTTATTGAATATTATTTTGTGCGATTACTATCATCTCATCAAAAATATAACTAAGCTCAGTCGAAGAATACTGTCAATCAATTTAAAAAAATTTTTTTTCACTCAATTGAAAATATAATTACATAAATCATAGACTGGAGCATACATATCTAGCGTACAAATAAATAACTGACTTGACCTACATTTATCAAAGAATCAGCAATCCACTAGTATGTGAATATGAATTTCCTTACTCTATTTGTACACATTGACGAACACGCAGTTGCACAGTTGAATATATGTAAGGTATATAATTTTGGTTAAAATTTTATTTTCAAATTAATGATGACATTAAAGTTAGCTGTCACTTGACAATTTTTAATTTTTTTTAACAAAAAAATTTGTTTTAACAAATTGCATTTTTAATTTATTAAAATTTCTACAAGTCGATTTTTTTAATAACTTTTTTTTTTGCTATAATTTATTTGTTAAAAAAAATTAAAACAATTGTGAAGTGACAGCTAAATTTAATGTCATATAAAAATTAACTTAGCAGATAGTTGATAATTTTAAGAATTTTTGTAAAAAATAAATTATGGCAAAAAAAATTGACATTTAGAAATTTTAAAAAACTACAAATGCAATTTTTTAAAAATAATTTTTTGGAACAAATTTATTTTTTAAAAAAATTTAAAAATTGTCAAGTGACAGCTAACTTTAATGTCATCTGTTCTTCTTCAATTTAATAATGATAAATGATAGTTGGTTTATTTAATAGAAGATTGTGTAATGTTAAATGATGAAACTAGAAACTAGAGAACTATTATTTCTTTCTTTCTCTTCATATATACAAATAAACGAATATGTACGGATATATATTACAATTAAGGTATAATAATTAAACTATCCTTTTATTTTTATTATTTACATAATGACGTACTTCCGCATTTCATGATTTATATTTATAAATTTAAATCCGGGAGCTAATGAAAGACTATTAATCATATAGCCATTAATGTATTTTTACATTACTTATTACATTATTTAAAAAAATTTTCATTCCCTTACAGTCAGAAAAATTAAATACAAATCAGTCAATAATATTTTCTTATTCTATCGATTTATATAACATGAATTTGAATCATTATTTGAAAAGTGAGTAAGTAAAAAAAATTTAATCGAAAGTCAGTAGAAATAAATTTAATGTTGACAATTTCTCATAGTCACTAGTTACGTATAAACAACTGTATTATTAAGTAGAGCTGATTGTGCTATTATAACTTATTTCAATGTAACATACAAAATAGTTTCGTTGGCTTTACTTGTATTGTATAATAATGTAGATATAGATAACTCCGTTCTATTCGATTTTATTGAAAGTTCCTTTTTTCCCTTTCTCCTTTGTCCGCAAGTTATTACGATCAAAGTTTAACTACCGACCTTTCAAATCTTAACTCCAATTGATTATAAGCTGTTTAATTTCATTACTACATTAATTTAATCTATATTTTTTACATTAATTGAGGTAATCACTTTTTAAGTCAGGGAATCAATTTTGTTTACATATTTCGTTGTTTGAGTGAAAGCATTCAGAGAGAAGGGGATATAATGAAAAATATACGCGAATCACGCGAGTTTGGTATTATTTATTTTATATTCCTAGAGAAAGGATTCTAATGTTCGAATATATAAGATTTAGCGTTAAAAAGTATGTGTTTACAGTAGAGTTGTGCTAAACTATCATTATTACACTGTATATTATCTTTGTCACAATTAGATCTCTGTTTATGGTTATTTTTATATTCTAGCTTAGCTTTCGATTATTTTGCTGTGTTTAACTTAAGGATATTTATACTTTCAAATGAATTGTTTTTATTGCTAATACTTGAAAGTATCGATAGAATTTTATATACAAATATAAATTTTTAAACTTTTTTTCTATTACTTCAGAAGTTGAAATTTAATACGTCTCAAATTTCATCAAGTGTTTTATAAATTTATAACATACAATTTCGAACATTACGAACAAATTCTGAAATTTTACGACTGCTATGCAACTACTGATACTTTTATTTTAAAATTTTAGCAATATTTAAAAAAAGGAAGAGATAGAAAAGATTATGAAACTTAGAACCGTTCAAAATCACGGCCTTATAAAATTAACTAAAAATAGAAATTTTTTCAACATTATTTTAAATCTCAAGCAGCCTCTAAAATTCAAAATATCAATTTAAAAATTTTAAGAATGTATATCTATAATTTTAAATATAAAGATGGTTGAATAACGACAAAGCCATCTAAAAATTATTCCAAAATGGTTTTGCAATTTATAAAAATTTTTAAAAAACTCTCAAAAAATGTTTAATCAAGCTGATTTTTGGAGGATTCTCAAAACATGATAAAAAAAGTCTAAAAAAAGAATCGTCGTTTTTTTGTGTCTTAAAGTTAATATTTCTTTCTTAAAATAAACTTCTTTGTTTGATCTGGACATTATCACTGAACTTTTGATGTTTTTAAGTGATACTGAAATATAATACTATAACAGAAATTTAAAAATTTTTTAATATATTAGTTATTATAAAAAAGATTTAGAAAAAAAAAGTCACAAGCAGAAGTTTATAAAACTGTGAATGCAAATGTTTTTAGTACCAATTTCTTTGTTAAATAAAACTAAGTGATAATTAGACGTTTGCTAATGTTAAAACAATTTTTTACAAGTTTTATGTAAATATAATAGCCTAATACTATAATACTGAAGTTGACAGATATTAAAAATTTTTTTGGAATTTTATAGCAATTAAATTATTAAAAAAAATGAATTAAAAAGTTTCACATGTGAATATCAATAAAAATTACAAGTGAAAATTTTTAGAAGCATTTTTTTATTGTAATTAATTTGTTAAAAAAATTTTTTAAATTTACATCTGACCGCTAACTTCAATGTTATCTAATACTACCTTTTGGAAATCGTCCATTAACTGTAACAATTAAAAACTTCATTATTTAATAATACTGAAACGATTAAATAATTGACAATTTTTAGATTTTTTTTTAACGCATAAATTATTGTAAAAAAAATATTAAAAAAATTTGTATATGTGAAAATTTTAAAAAACTATTAGCGCAAATTTTTATCAATATTGTTTTTGTAATAAGTTATTTGCTAAAAAATAAAATAATATTTAATAACTCTAATACAATATTATTTTTGTCAGCTTTGTACCCAAATATTAAAGTATAATTTAAAAAATAAACAGTAAAATATTAAAAATGGAATGAAACGCAATATTCATTATAAATCATATAATGAAGGTTGATTACATAAATAAATCGTTAATTAATTAATATAAGCTTAAATAAAGTGTACTATTAACAATTAACTTACAAAATTAAAAAATTTTTTTAATTAAAAATTGTACATTACAATTATTAAAATTGTTCATCATAATATGTTTCTTTTCTTTGTTCATAAAAAATCGAACATGTATTATAGTTTAGTCATACTGTTAACTCTTAGCTTAACGTTATATTGTACTTTGAGTGGTGTTGATAAGTTTACCAGCAACAAACTGCACATGCTCCCAATAGCTGATCAGCTGTTTAGCAACCATCTTGGAGGGCTCGTCTCAGCTGTTATGTACAACCGACACTCAGCTGACCTCGGTAACCAGCTTAGTCCCCACCATTTCACTGACTCGTGTTGTCAAGCAGTAGTTCGTTTGCTCTCAAGCTCAAGTTTTTATTTCACGAATTATAAATAGTTACAAATAATATGGTAAAAAATCCAAAAATCAATTTACAACAATTTAATAAAAAAATAATACTATTAATTAAATTAAAATATTTTACTTTTCTTCAATAATCTTCTTAAGTCAGAATAAATTGGAGTGTCTGATCAAGAAATCAATTGTATCCTTGAGTGACCAAATGCATTGACTTTTATTATTCCTGTGTTAGAAATAAATACAGGAATTTTTGCGCACAATTTTTTGATTTCTTACTAAAGTTTTAATTGTATAAATGTAAATTAAAAAATAATATTGAAGCTCATTTTTTGTAATTATTAACTAATTAATATTTCAATGAACAAAATTTACAATTAATCTACGGACAATTGATCTAAAATTACACCACTCTACACACTTCAATATCAATTATTTATCTGCCAAGTTATTGTGAATTATATTTGAATGTGTTTCTTTGTTCATTACTTCAGTAGCATTGCCAAGTCTTTCATCTTTTGAAGATTATTTTGAATTGAAAATTTAAAACTTTAAGTAAATAAGAATTTCAGTCTCACAGACTGCTGTTGACAATCCACTTTGTTTTCAATTTTTTTTTTTTTTCATAATAAAAAATTAAACAACAGACATTGCCAGATATACTTTTTCCTTTTAAATTAATATATAATATAGTGCACTTAAAATGAAAATTATGATAATAGTTAAAAATTATAATACTGAAGTTAGCAGTCAGCTGTTAATTTAAAAAATTTTTTTAATAATTCAATTACAATAAAAATTTTCACTTGTAATTTTTATTAATTTTTACATGTGATACTTTTTAATTTATTTTTTTTTGTAATAATTTAATTGCTAAAAATATCTAAAAAAATTTTTATATCTGTCAACTTCAGTGTCATTAAAAATTAATGTTTTAATTAGTTTTGGAGCTATTGAATGTTGAAAAATACATGTAAAAATAATTTGGTAAATAATATCAATTTTTTGAATTATGATTTTTATTAAAAATTTTTTTACGTTAAAATATAGATTTTTTTTTTTAATTATTAATGAACTTTAAAAAACAAATGAATCTTCAAAAAAATTAATAGCGTTTAATATTTAATCATGTCAGTCAGAAATTAAAATATCAAAATCTCGTGATTGTTAATTCTAAGATTCAATAAATATAAATTAACTGTCAATGTTTTTATTATTTAAATATATAAATAAAACTAAAAATTATTCTCTTCAGAAACATCAAGTTATATGAAACAAACTTATTAACAAAATATTTTAGAAAACACTTAATATTTTAATTGCATTATGTGCATAAAAAAATTATAAAAAAGTTACGCTTGCACGATAATTTTAAAAAATTACCGGACAGCTAAAAAAAAAAAAACAATAAAATAAATAATTGTAAAATAAAAAAACAATAATACAATCGACAGAAATTCACCAATTAAGAAGCTACTAAAAAAGTTATATTAATAATAAAATTGAATATTAGTTGATAAGGATGAATTAATTTTTCTGTTAAAACTTGTTATACAAAAGCATCTGACATAATTATAATCATTTTTAAAAATGCTCTAAACGAAAAATAATTACTCTTTAGCTGTAAAAGTTTATAATGATAAAATGTTAAACTATAGATACTACAATTTAATCTGAAAATCAAGGAAATTTTAAGTTTTTATTTTCCTATTTTACATTTTAAAAAAATAGTCAAATTCAATTATAAAAACCTTTCCTACTTTACTACGTGAAGATTTTTCTGTAACACAAATATATTTCTGGTGTAATATAATAGATATCTTCTATAAATATGAATGTAGTGAGGCATTTAGGTAGGCTTAAAAACACGTCTAGGGTTATGACGCATTTACTATAGAGGTTGGTAAATACATGAGATATCAAGCGTGTTGACCTTAGACGAGTATTTATTAATTTAAGTCTACCGAGCCCATGATTTCAAATATACGTATCAAATGATGTTTGTTAAAGTGAGAAAAATTTAATCTTCAAAAAAACCATGCTTGGCCTCGACCGACCAAAATAAACTGTTTTTTCTTATCATATATCTTTTGATGATTTTAAATTAAAAAATTGTATCATAAATTTTATAAAGAGAAAATATATGTAACAATTCAAAATTTATTTTAAAAACGACTATTTTTTCAATTAATTTTAAGACTAAATTCATTTGAAATTACAAATATTATAAAAACACTGATGAAAAAATACTGAACCAATATCAAGATTTTGAAGAGTTTAATCATCTTAAATCAAACAAAAAAATTCTTAAATCAACACTGATAAAAAATTGACTTGACTCAACAGCCAAACTCTTGAACCAAGAATCCCATTTTGAAGAAAATGATTTTCTTGAGTTAAGAGAATATATTCTTGAGCTACGAAATTATTCTTGGTCTAAGAAAATATTCTTGTTTCAAGAATTTATTCTCTTGATTCAAGGAAATCATTTTCTTCAAAATGGAATTCTTGGTTCAGGAGTTTGGCTCTTGAGTCAAGTAAATTTTTCTATCAGTGAAGTAAAATTTACTTGAACTAGGAAAAATTTCTTAGTTAAAGAATTTTTATGCTTAGTTTTTAAGATTATCAAATTCTTTAAAGTAACATTCTTAAAAGAACTATAGTTCAACATTCTTTAGTTTGAATCAAGTTGATGTATAAGCTATTGAATATAATGAAAAAAATAAAGCTGCGACTTTAATTGAAATAAATTATAAAACTTAAATTTGGAGTATTTAAAATAAAAGTTTGAATTAAAACAGTATGACTATTTTTAAAAATTAACTAAAGTACCTGCTGAAAGATGCTAAACATACTTTTAAAAAGTCTCAGATATTAAAATACATTATAATTTGCTGCATCAATTTTTTTTTTTTACGTTTCTTTAAATATAAATCAAGTTAAAAATAAATTGACTATATGAATAATAATTTCAAGATGTTAATATTATTTCCGACAAAGCTACTTTGTTTAAGAAGAAATTAATGAACAGATAATCGGAAACCTACTAAGACTTATTTATTATGTTCAGTCAATTAGATTACAAATCGGCTGAAAAATTGGAAGAATATTAATTGGTTTTTTTTTTTTTTTTTTTTTAACGTTGACAATAAGAGATGATTTAAAATCATTAAATTGACTAGGCTGATTATAATTTACTAGAAAAAGCTTCAAATACACAAAGTTAACATGCTTTTCAAAGCACAGCATGAATTATTTACGACAGGTACGAAAAAATTATAACTTTTTGATTTTTTCGTTGATGATCTCGAAAAAATAAACCAATTTTAATCTAGTGTCCAGTCTCTTCAAATTTTTCATCTAATAAGATATAATAATGAATCAATTCAGTACTTCAAAACTATTACGAGAGAAAAAATTCTAAAGGTGTATTTTTAAAAATAACAAAATTAACTTTACTCAACTAAACTTCTTTAAATGCCGCGAACCTAATTTTAATCGGTCAATGCATTCAAAAAATCTTCAATGATTAAATACACACGCGCATGCGTTGATACTTCGAAAATAATCGAAATAGCTTGTTTATTACTATAACAGTATTTATTACTGTGCAGTAAGATTTAGAAATATGTCTTAAGTGTTCCTTAAAAAAAAAGGTTATAACAGTTAAGTTTTGAATTATTGTGTCGATAGAAAAATATCTAAAGGATTTTCAGTAAAATTTTAATATAAATTATTTATGATATTAAAGTTAGCTGTCACTTGACTATTTTTTAATTTTATTTAACAAAAAAATTTGTTCCGAAAAATTATTTTTAAAAAATTGCACTTTTAATTTATTAAAATTTCTAAATGTCCTTTTTTTTTTTCTTTTCTTTTCTTTAATGCAGTAATTTATTTATTAGAAAAATTATTAAAATTATCAAATATCTGCTAAATTGTTTAATAAACTCAATAATTTTTCTGATGCATTTGAGAAACTATTTAATTTTGAGATTGGTCAAGCCAGTTAAACGTAAGAGAAAACTTTTGTTAGGTCAAAAATGTATTAAAAAATTTTTTAACCTTGGAGTTAGATACATAAACAATAACTTTTTGGTGCCATGTTTCAGAGATGCATTGCCTCGGAGCTGTCACGGATCTATCTTCGGGCAAGGTGAATATCAGCCCTGGTGGAAATCGCGGAAATGTCTTGAGCGTGGTTCAAGCACTCGGTGTTTTAGTATGTGAAGGAAGAATTCAGGGCTCTTCACGTGGATACAAAGAAGGCCCGCACTGTTCTGTACCATTACAGACAGTTCCTAATAATCATGTGTGCGATAAAGATAATTATTTGGTAACTGACAAAATTGATCACTCCTTGATCTAAAAAATAAAATTATTTGTCTATTTTTTAACTGTTTTTTTTTTTTCTTATTTTCAGTGCAATAGGTATCTTGTGTTAATCAAAGAAATAGCAGACAGAGTCGATATTGGTGCCAATTTGTGCATTGAAGTTTTTATGTGCAGCGATTGTCCATGTGGACATGCGACAGCGACTTGTAATAATATAATTTCCTCAATACCATCCACATTAATCTCGCAATGGCCACATTCGTCCGAAATACTCCTCGAGTATTGGCGCATTGGTGTTCTTCCCAGCAAGTATGTATAATATGCTTGAACTTATTAGTATTGCTGTATAATTTTACAGAAACTCCCATATTATTTATTGATTTATTTATTAATTTAGACGCCAATCGGCTCTATACATATTGATAATACAAAAAAATTTATTTTTATTTTTGAGAAAATAAAGTATGAATAGAATTATAAAAGAAACAAAGGATAAAGTATTGCAGCATTTCGGAATTATAAGATTTCTTTTAATTTAGCTAAGAATGTATAGATAATTTAGCTAAGAATTATAAAAAATAATTTCACATGTTAAGCGCCTACAAGAGATAGCATTGAAAATTATTTGAAGGATTAGAAAGTATTCAAGGTTATTCAAAATCAAATCATTTTTAATACTTCTTAATCATTTTGTTTAATAAGGGCTGACCCAATACATACAAAAATCTTTAAACTATAAGTAGAGGTCTACAATATAACTGATTGTCTATGTTAATTAGGTTAATTAGCGATCAACTGAATTAGCTTAATTAATCAGCAACGCCAGAATCAGTCAAATCACTAATTCCATTTTTAATTTATCTTATTACCTTATAAGTATATTTGAAGAAAACAAAAAATAAAACAATTAAATCCTTGCTATAATATCATTATTCTGATCTATTAAATGACTGGAAGATACAATTTTTTATTGGCTAAAGAGTAATGACAAGTACAATTTTAATAATTCATAAAAAACCTGGTGAACACTATGCCGCCGTTTTAAATAGAACCTGATGTTCCCAATTTTCTATGTAGAATTTCAATTATTTCTGAAAGTAAATTTTATTAATAACAATTATTGTTATGTTCAATAATTAATATTAATTATTTTTTGAGGTACTTATATTTTTTAAAGATTATATTGATTTTAAAATTATAGGGAAAACATTAAATTGTAAAAAAATGAGCGTCGTGTTTTTAAAGCGAATGATCAAGAGTGAAACTAAACAAATTTTTATTTTTCAATGCTAAATCAAATTAATTTTTTCAGGAGCTCGGAGATGATGAATCCACTAGCTTTATATCAAGCGGTTCGATCTCGTTTACACTTTAGTCAAGTAGCAGCTTGGTGGTCACGTAGCAATGGTACTAAACCTGCCTACGTGGCGACGAGAATTATACCACATAATGCTGACAATCTCAGAAATTTTCGAGAAACGCCAATAGAACACACATTTCCATTAGCAGCAATTGGTGATGGTAATTCTGTAAACGTTACAGTTTGGGCTTTACCACGAATTAAAGATGTACCCACATTTATTTGCCCCATTCATCAAAGTTTAGATTTGCAAGAAGAAGAAAATGGTGCCAGAGCAGTTACTCCAACAAAAAGCGTTGTATCATCTCGTTTGGATGTGGGTCTTGTTTTACCATCTCTAGTTGACGATAGATTACAAACGCCATGTGATAAGTCAGGAAAACATCATTGTAATTGTGAAGATGAAGACGGATGCCCACCTTCACCGTGCATTAAGCCAAATGGAGAAAGAAAACGTCGCAGGTCTTTACCATGTGGTCCACCTGACGCTAGTTCATCTTCTACATTTAACAACGTCCCATTAATGTCAGTTATTGAAACTAACTCGTCTAATGTATTTAGAGATGCTGAAACGAGTTTTGCTGATACAAAACAGTCAGCTGACGTAGAAAAATTTAATACTCGAAGTTATCCAAGTACAAGCACATTTGAACGTTGTTTTAAAACGCAAGTAAAACTTACTCTTGAAGCGTCAGAATGTAATGATGAAAAACGATATAAACCATCTTCAGAACTTTTAGCCGCCGAAATGAAATCATATGTAAACAACACTGCTCCAATTGGCTCTAATAAATTTAAATCATTTGTGCCTTTTGTTGAATCACGAGACTTAGGAATGTCTGGAATCCTTAATTTCGATGCGACAAAACCAGATAGTTCACAAGAAAAGAACGATCATCCATCGGCTGTATCAACTAAAACAAATGTCGTTGTAAATCCTTTAGCAGAACATGTTTCGTTTTATGAACCAAATTGCGGCCCATCTACATTTTTCAGATCATCCCTTTGTAATAATAATAATAATAGCAGTAATAACAACATAAACAACAACACCGGTAGTAGTAGTAGTAGCAGTAGTAATAGTAGTAGTAGTAGTAGTAGTAGTAGTAGTTGTAGTAGTAGTAGTAGTAGCAGTAGTAGTAGTAGTAGTAGTAGCAGTAGTAGTAGTAGTAATAGCAGTAGTAATAGCAATTGTTGTAGTAGCAGTAATAATAGTAGTAATAGTATTAATAACAACAATAGCAATTCAAATACTGATAAATCACCGAATGAAAAGATATTAGATAATTTGGAAGAAAAATCAATGAAGAGTCCAATAAATAGTGCTCACGGCAATAAGGATTTAAGTCATTTAATGTCCAAATTAACATTTCCTAAAGAAATAAATAATAAAATACGAAAAGAAGAAAATGGAATTCTTGATTGGATAAGTAAAGTGCCTGGTAGAGTACTCGGTGGTGCATCTAATAGTAGCCATATATTAGAAGATGGGAACAAGTCCACAACGAATGGTTTTAAAGATGAAAATCAAGAACAAAAGCAATTGCGTAATTCTAATGCGATCAAGTTCAAGAATTGTAACTTGGAGTTGAGCCAGCGTGAATTTGATGAAGTTTTAGCTGTTTTAAGAACCCGAACACCGACTAATCGACGATGCATTCAAGTCAAGACACTTAGGAAACGTGAACGTGTGGAAAAATTAGTAGATTGTAATATTTTAGAAAAAACACCAATTAAAAATGTATCTTCTACAAGTCATACAGGTTATTCTCATTGCGAAAATTCACAATCGACCGATTCCGTAGGAAATTGTATTTTGCAATCGTACAAAAATTTATCTTCAGCGGATAGTTGTCATAAATCTTGTAATAAAGCGGATGTATTACTAGGAGCTATTTTACGTACTAGCCGTGATCGTAAAGGATTAATAGATATTTCTAATGGCACCAATTCTCGTACTGTTTTATCAAATGATACTAGTGATGATATACATTGTAATATACAAGCCACACTGCCAGGTGAAGATGTTGATTCACTAGTACCGTCAATGCTAAATAAGAAACTTAATCGTTTAAAATTATTTTTTAAAAAAGAACAAGAAAGAAGAGAAACATTAACAAAAGATCTTTCGAATCCAAAGAATAATTCTTTAAGTTCGCCCACTGATTATGATAGGCAAAAAATTAATTTTATCAATACTAACAAAGTAAAAAGAAAAATTGATTTTACTAATTATTCAACGAGTATTAACCAAGTAGGGTCTTCATGTGAAGAATTTGTCAATGGAACAACGAATAAAACACAAGAAAATTCAATTTGTCGCAAAATCGAAAATGGATCCAAAGTTGATGACTAGAATGATCATAAAATTCTGACTAAAAATCGTTTTGTGTCGTCCGTTAATCACAGTACTAAAAATCACTATGAAAACGAAGATAAAATTAGTGAAAACGGTCAATTAAACAAAAAATCTCACGATGAATCTCGTAGCAGCTTTGAAGATGAAGTTAATGATAAAAACGTTCCTTCAACAATTGAGCAAGAACGCTTCAGAAGATCTTTGGAAAATGCTGCTTCAATGGTATTTCACTGCAGAACAGGTTTACCACTTACATCCAGCCCAGCTCCGCTTAGAAGAGGCAGTTGTTGTTTTGATTACGATAGTACGCTTAATTCAGTTTCATCAAAGCGAAGGTATCTCTAAGACATCTATATTTGTAATAATATGTTAATATGTACTTTATAAAAATTTTTTCATTTTACAGTGCCCTTTTTGAGTTGAATACACCACCAAGCCCAGGCTCAGTATCACTAGAAGAAAAACAATTTTCGGAAAGTGACGAAACTCCAAAACGATCATTTTCCCGAAGTAGACCTCAAAGTTATTCTTTACTTGGTAATTTTGAAGAATCAGCATTAAATGGAAGATTAGAGCCAGTTTCAACTGTTCATGGATTCACTGCTGAAATAGGAGCGAGTGGTATCTTTTGTCCCAAGCATCGTAAACTTCCGGTGACAGTGTTCTTTTATACGCTTGGTGACAATGATAAAGTTTCTACTCCTTATCTTGTAAGTTTATTTTTTGATTTAACAAGTAATTTTATTAATTTTGTAAGTTTATATTTATTTTTTTTTTTTTAGGCTCACATTAATTTAGGGAAAAAAGGTTATCAAGTACCAAGAAGTGGTACAATCCAAGTAACTCTTTTGAATCCTTTGGGCACAGTAGTCAAAATGTTTGTTGTTTTATATGATTTATCAGACATGCCACCCCGATCTCATACTTTTCTACGTCAAAGGACATTGCGAGATAAAACTCTACGCTACCTCATACATTTGAGGTGAATATTATTTTTTATATAGTTGAAAATGGATTGTTAAAAAAGACAATTGATTAAATCTTTTCTTTACATAGATTCATGTCAGGAAAATCTGGTCGAATTTATCTTCATACAGATATAAGAATAATTATTTGTCATAAGGCCGATGTTGATACGGCATCTGACTTTGCTTCAGAGCCACCGAAAGAATTGAAAAGTTATATTCACGGTCCAACAAATCCAAAATTTTCACCAAGATGCTGAGCTTCGTGGTTATCTTCGTGGATTTGTTTCCGATCATCCCATTCATTTTGTCCTTCTGTAAGTGTGGAAGTTTAATGAACAAATATTTTGAAAAAGAAAAATTTTTTTAAAAGCTTCCTAAAAGTAAAATGATAATAATTGATTTGTAAAAACATAATTTTTAAATTTACAATTAATTTTTTTTTTTATAATTATTTACAAAAAAGAGTGATTAGGCATTATAAATTAAATTAATCACGATGAAATTTTCGAAATAATTTAAACAACTAGATTCGTTTGTTTAACTAATACTATTATATTTGATTTTTTTTTTTTTTATTTTATGTGATTTACTACTACAAAAATAAATTTATAAAATAATATTATGAGGGATAAAGGGATATTCTGCGATGAAGAAAAAAAAAAACTGTAAGTGATAAAAAAAATTAGGGAATTTCAAAAAATATACATCATATATTATATATAATTCACATAATGAGCTTGGTATTTTTCGTTTTTATTCAGTATTGTACATTAGACATTGAATAATAAATGAAATAAAATTACAATATTTTTAAATGTTTATATTTTCGGTGAAAAAAAATTAGAAAAAAAATATATATATTTATAGCCAGCTCACGTGATATCTACATGAAGAAATTCCCTTTATAAAATTAAAAATAGTTATATTTATGCATACATGTATATATAAATATATATATACATATATAGTCCGATCTTTTTATGTTTCATTTAGGACTGTTAAAAAAAAAATCTTAGAAATTTGCGGAATTTGATGTCTTCAATGTTGTTCGTTTGTTGTAATGTGATTAAGAAGATAAGTGATAGTACACTTCGTATAATAGTTTTTTTGGAATTGTCAGTTTTATGGTGAGGCTCGGTCACGAAATTTTCATCAAATTGTTGTTGAGGATAATTTTTATCAAATTAAGAAGAAAAGTCTTGTAACACATGAGCATGACAAGATTGGACTATATATTAATGTATTACTTGCATATTTAAAACAGAACACATTTTTGTGTCCGTAGCACTGTGATGAATATATATTTAGTATAAATGAAATAATAATATTACATAGTAAATAATTGTAAATCGGAATTCTACTGTGCTAATAATATTTAAAAAATGTATAAACTATCTATTTAAAATCAAATATGTTTTATAAATTCATTATTAAATGTGAAGAAGTGACATGTAAACCACTTAATAATCAAGATCATTTATATAACTCATTGTTAACCATCGTTTATGTTTTATTTGATTTTAATTACTTATTAAATAACTGTAATATTTATATTTTTGAGATTTTGATAAGTCATTGTTTATTGAATATCATTCTAGGTTAATGCAAGGTATAATTTTTCATTAAATTGCGGAATCATTATCAAGAAATTAACAAAACAGATATATGTATATATTTTTTTTATCACAATGCGTTAGCATGAAATGAATGTAATCATAAAAATGTTAAAAAAAAAAAAGTAATATTTTCATAATACAGCGAATCAGTAAAATTTTAAGGCAATAAGTAAAAATATTAGGTGTGTATTCGCTCCGAGTGAAGCCATGGTAGGGGAAATTAAATCGACTGAAGCGTTCGCAGTGGTTATTTTCGGCGTTACGGGAGGCTATTATTCCTCAATTTGTAAGCAAGTACACGTGAAAGTATTTATTTTGTTTTAATTTTAATAAATTAAAAAAAAATGAGACACCAGAGTTGTTGTGTTGTAAATTGTATAAATACTAGCAGAAATGTTTACTGCAGTCTTTTTTATTTTTTATCATTACACGTATTTGTTGTTGATTCGTTTAGTTAAAAAATAAAACTGCAATTACTGCACTGGTGGAAGGATTTATTAACTATTAATAATTTAATTTATTTGAAGACAATTATTTAATTTATTAAATTTTTATAATATTTTTTAACATTCAATTATTTGGATGAGGAAAGTACATTTATCAATAGTTAATAAGTATTTATTAATAATTAACAAATATTTATTAACATGTAGTTAATAAATATTTTGTTGAGTGAATTTGTTTCGCTTGCAATGTCATATGATTTGAAGATTGCTTATAAAAGAAAATCATTTTTATAAATTATTTGCATTAATTAAATTACGTCATAATAACGTTTATTGTAGCATACCGAATTCTATCTCAGCTCATAATTATCTTTTATATTTTTAAATAATAAAAACGTTAATTTATTTAGTGAATTTAATTATTATCATGTATGTCAGCTATAGGGTTATAGAAAGTGTCAAAAGAAAATTGCTATTTTTGCTTTTGATTTTAAATAACTATTTGTTAACAGTTAAAAAATATTCATTAACCATTAATAAATATTTATTTACAGTTAATAAATTGTGCTTAATAAATTACTTATTAACTGTTAATAAATATTTATTAAATCCTATGATGTTAAAAAATCATTTATTAACAGTTAATAAAGCTTATTAAATATAAACAAATCCTTCTATTAGTGTATAAAACTGTCACATATTTTTTATAACGTTTTTTTGTACTATTGTTTATAATATTTATTTATTTTTATGTTTTTTGCTATTGAGATACGTATGAAAACATACTCTGACAGCCTCCCGTAGTTCATATTTTGACTGGCGCTGCAGTCACACTCATAGCGAATAAGTCACTCAAAAACTGATAAATAATAGAGAAAATTATGTGATGAAAACCAAAATCTTTTATCACTGCCATGCTATATCTCTCACAGTATAGGTTGGTGTCGTTATAAAATAAAAATCACTGTTAAAATTCTAATTCTATTTAATGTAAACACAAAGATAAAAAAAATAGAACAATCGTGCTAATTATGCAGTTCAGTTCCAAATTTTTTAAAATTATTATTGAAAATCTTTCAATGAAATTTTAATTTTTTATTGTGTATGAAGCTCAAACGTTATTTTTTCAGCGTAAAATTATTTTAGTTAAATACGTTCAAACCTTACTGAGTAATTAATTTGGAAGTTTAATCAGATATCTACCAAAGCACTATTAAATCTAGTTGATAACAATTCTTAAAAAATCCCGAAACACAAAAATCTATTTAAAAAAAAAAATGCTTACTTTGAAAATAATGAATTTTCTGCAGAACTTTAAATGTTTTTGGTAGACAGTTAAATAAATAGTATTTAAAAGTAATGGAACACATAAAAAATTAATAATTGTGATTATAAAATCAAAGATTGTATCTCAAATAATTATTTTGCATAGATTTTTTTGTGTCCTATGTAAGTTAATCTATTAAAAAAACATAATTGTTCTCTTCTATTTGTATAAAAATAATATTGTTTTATGTGTAATTTATAGTTGTCTATAGTGCATTACATATTTAAGCTATTTTATTTTTCGTAAGTAGTTTCAGTTCGATTTTCTTTTATTTTACGTTTTCATAAACTGCATCTACATACTTTCAACAATGAACAAATAATTTTTGATTGCATAATTTAATAATATTAGTTTCACTTTATTTGTAATCGGTTATTTCTCTATACTGCGATATTTGATTAAAATAAAAAGTTCTGGAGTAGTAGCATTTATATCGATCAATTTATTTTCTCACTATCTATTTTTAAAGTTTCTTTAGAGTAATCCTTTTCCTTCTTATCCAATTGTCTTTCTCATCTTCAGAATTCTGTTCACTTCCGATAATAAGTAGTCAGTAGAAAAAAAAAGTCTGGAAAACGGTTGATCCTGCAGGCCATCCTTAGAACTTCCCGCTATGTACAAAACGCTCGAAAAATTATCTTCGAGCTCTAAATTCTAGTGGTTGTTGAGTGCAGACTTTTTTGAAAATTTTTAATTGCGATACCTTCAGTGAATCAATTGTTTTTTATGGGATTTGCAGCTTTTGCCGCAGTTTTTTAATCACGCAAAGGGTTATTTATTACTTACCAAACGATTCGACGTAAAATTTCAGTTATATAGAAAAAAAAACTTTTTTGAAATTTTTCGTCATCGATTTCTCTTCAACGCATCAACCGATAACATTTTTTTGAAAATTTTATTTTTTAGATTTCTCAAAATCTACTGGTCTGAATTGGTTGAAATGGTATAGAAAATCTAAGTTTAGTGAAGCCCTTTCGAACGCCGCCAAGTTCGTTCAAATCGGTGTAGCCGTTCAAAAGTTATAAGAGAATCTTAATTAAAATTAAAAATTAAAAATTAAAATATTCTTAATTGAAATAAAATTTCCTTGAAATGAAAACTTGAGGAATTGAGGAAAATTATTCTATAATTCAAACTGTAGTTTATTTTAAGTTTATTATATCGCTTACACTGTACAATACAAATTAGAATAGCTGTCACAACAATTACAAAAACAATAAGCTTTTTGACATTAAGAATTAAATTATATTCAACGAATTATGAAATGAAAGAGAATTTTAAACTACTTTAGATAAAATTTTCCTTTTATGAACATCAACTTAATGAACGTATAAAATAAAATGAATTCATTTGATTCACATTAATATTATAAAAAGTTACAAAAAAAAAATGAAATGGAACAAACATATTTTATACTATTTTATGTAATGTATAAAGATAGATTTAAACATATTATAACATGTATAAAGATACCAAGTTATACTCATTATAATATATCAAGTTCCATTAATTTAAAATTTGCGGCTTGAATTAAATTTTTTCAATATGTAGTAATGCTTAATCCATTAGGTAACCGGTGTCCATTATTTTGACTGACATTTAATTGTCTACCTGCCATCCCACCTCCACATGAGCTACTCCAATCAGCAGTGGGCACTGGGGTTCGATAAAATTTCGATGAAGTCTTGTTGAATACAGGCAATAACTCATTTGCTTCATTAGATAATGCCTAATAAAAATTGTAAACAAAAAAAATTAAAAGTATCAATTGTGAATAAACGGATCAGTCAACTTAACAATAATAATTTTTTGAAATTACTTGAACAAATAAAATACCTTTAGATAAATAACAGCATCAGTTCCATATCCTTCACAACTGAGGAGTATAAGATCACCATGAAAATATCTGGCATATAATCGTGATAATGGAAGACCATAACCATATCCAGCCAATGGAACTGTATGGGCATCAGATTTGCTGGGTTGTGGTGCTGTACTGTACATGTATTTAAAGAGCTGATCCATCTGCGAACGTGGTATTCCACCACCACGATCTGACATCTTAAATAATTTAAGAGACGTGATTGTTAAAGTAGACGTGTTAATATATAACAAACAACGTCGTTCACACCTTCACACAAATGTCCTCTTTTCCACGCACAATATTCACTTCTATTGATGGATAGCTATCTGAACGACCATCATAATACTCCATTATCGCTCTCATACTGTTTTTGAAAAGTTCAAACAGCATATGATACAAATGACTTGGAACATAAACTATTCTAATTTGATTGCCATTTTCGAAATCTGAAAAAATAAATAATTAAATTACCGACATAAAATTATTGCCTAATTAATTGATTATTAAAAAAAAATTATTCAAATGACTTGCCATTATGTTGCTTAATAATTAGTTCTGGACTTGCCAAATAATATTGATCACAAAGAAATCGCGCATTCTCGTACGCGTCTCTAATAACACTTACTACGTCACAAGATGGATCAATGCAACCGACGTGTCTATTATCACCATTTAAAACTCCTCCAAAAAGTAATGCTATAGTATTCAACAATATTATAAGTTCATTATTTATATTTATGTATTTCGAATCTCTAACAAATATTTGGTATAGATTAAAATATTTTAATTGACTATTGATATATTTTTTATTTATTATTTAATACTTCCAATGTATCTAAAATACTCACTATGTTGATTAATTAGCATTCTTATTGAAACTCTTGACATAAAAAATCTGTCCAAAAAGTACTGAATGTTATTTTCCATTTGCGCATCTACATCATGTGATTCTTTCAACTCGAGGATACCTTTTGCCATTACTTCCACCGTATCTGTATGACGATTTCGTATTTTTATGAGTGCTTGACAAAACCTGAAAAAATCACTAATGTATCACTGTAAATAAATATGAATTTAAAGACAATCTTCACACCCAATTTAAAGAATTTCGCAAGAAATTTTGACCTAAAGAACAACGATCAAACAGTAATTAGAAGATCTAATATTTCATATTTTTTAGTGTGATTTGACTAAGTCGTTAAAAAATAAAAAATTATAACAATCACATAGCTGAAATATTCAAGTATATATTGTGTAAAAAATTGCAATGAAAATTTTAAAAAATTATACTTTTTGATAACTAATTGATGATGAGATCAGTGTTTTTACCTAAATTTTACATAAATATATTTCTATCTTTAAATTGTTCTAAATTTATATAACTCTATAAATTGTGTTTTTTTTTTGTATTTTTTTAAAAAGTTTTTTTCCATTCCTCAGCATTCACCGTTCTTTTTCTAGAGCATGAGCTAAGTTCAACCAATGATGATAAATAAAAATAAAGTTGACTATATTACTGAAGTGTGCATTGTAAAAAGCTTAATACAAATTTTAACTAAAAAAAAATTTTTTATCTGTTAACATAAAATTAGTATCTCAGTATAAAATTTAATCTCATCTTACTTCCACTTGTACAAAAAATTTCACATTATTTAGACAGTATTATTGATTACAATGAATTTCGATCTAAATGTTATAAGTTTTTTGTAGATAAAGATGATAAATAACTGTAATTACTATATATTGAAATTCATATTTTTTTCTATTCTTTGTTTTATTAGCTAGTCATTAGATGGTAAATTAGATAGACTTTGCTTTGAGACAACGTTACTTTTCTTGCTTTTATATACTGTCTTTTATTATCATTTCCATTACTGTTCAAGTACTATTATTATTACTATGTATTCATTTATATGTAAGGCCCTTAGGGAGCTAAGGCTTCAGGGTCTAAAAATTTTGATAAATAAATAAATAAATAAAACATATTATGGTATGAGAAACAAGTATTCATACTTATCCAATGTTGTTTCATTGACCTCAGCTTTTTCAAAATGAATTATTTCTTCAAACGATGTAACATATAAATTATTAACTATCCCAAGACTTGGCATCCTTAATAAATGTTCAGGTAATAGATGAATTTCTTTCATTATATTAGCAAGTCTCACTGGAAGTTCTTTCCTTAAGAAAATGAAAGATTTTCTCTCACAAGCGCTCAGACCTAAAAAATAAAGACAAAATAAATAAAAATTTCTCATTACATACTCAGTTTACAATGTGATAGCAAATTTAAATAATTGAACAAGAGATATTATTATATTATTGATAAGATTATTTTTCTTTTCTAAATTTTTATGTTACTCATAAAAGAATAATTCTTTAGACATTAAAATAAAGATAATATATATGATAAAAAAAAACAAAAATTATACGAATATATTTTTGCGTGAAGGATAATAGACAAAGAACGGATATGTCAGCTTATTCAGATAATTAAAACTATTTATGTCGATTTAATAGTACATACTTGTTATATTAAGCAACAAAATTAACTTAATTAATATAATTATTTACAATCGTGCGAATATGACACTATTTTGATAATTTAATTAAAAAATTTAATGTAGATACTACGTAAAGATAATTTTCTACATGGAACCGTTATTATATATATTTAAGCTTATCACAAGTACGTTTAATATATTCTTTATTATTGTTAAATGACCTTGTTGGATTAAATGACGTAAGTACGCCAATGAAAACTTTTTCCACATCCAAACAAAACATACATGACTACACATTCTCCTTAAAATAAATAAATTCATTCAAAACATCAATAATAATTAATAATTTCAAAACAACCTTCGTGTATTTCATAATCATTCGATTCTGAATATTTCATTAGAAATTACTATTAATTTTTAAATTTTTATTGGAAATTATTCATGACGTTGAAAATTAGGACCTAGTCATCGGACAAAGGTTTTATTTTTATTTAAAAATTTATTCAGATTTTTTCTTTGTGTATTTGAAACTAAAAAAAAATCGTCATGCACCTATCACTCCCACTAATATATTTATTTTTTCGTTTGAGGAATATTTAAATTTTAAAAGGAAAAAAAGAATTTAGAAATATTTAATATTGGAGTTAATAGCTGCAATTATAAATTTTTTAAACTACTGTGGTACTTAGTATGGATTAATTCACAAAATGAATGTTTATTAATACGTTCAAACCAAGCTTTTATTGGCTGCCATTAATCGAAGTAGACGATGTCTGCAATAACAGTTATTGTTGCAATGTTTTAATTTTTAATTTTTAATTTGCAATTTTGATTGAGTCATATTGTCTACACATTTTTCTATTAATATTTAATTTTATGATAAAATTATCTGTATTCACATTTATAATTTTAAGAGTAGTCTGAAATAGAATTTCAACTCTTAGTTTCTGTATTTTCAAAGAAATTTTTTTCATAATATCGATATTAATAAGCGTTTGATAGTTTTTAGAATTTTTTTTTTTACAAAAAAAAAATTTATTAAAGAATTCAGGAAATTATTAATGTAATTTTTTTTTTAATACTTTCTCAGTAGCAATTTATGTGTTCTAAAGAATCTAAAAGTTGTCAAATGTCTTCTAATCAGTTTCAAATTTTTTTTAATTAAAAATTTATTTATAAAATCACAAATGTGAGGTTCGTTCTTGCCACTATATGTCATCTAATATATTCTTTTTCATCGATTGCTATTGAAATTATTTAGCACAACGATTTATTATATCAGTCCAATTGACGAGCCTACGAGATAAGCTGATAATTCTTCGGGTCAATGGCTTTTGATTTTCAAACGCAGTTAGGGTTTTGTCCCCTCATTATTTAATATTACTCAATTTACAAGATTGTCGTGTTCTAGCTAATTAAAAAAAATGGTGCTTGATTAATTTTTGTTATCACATGCTGTTATTCAAATAATTTACAGTAATTATTAGTGACATAATTAAACAATTATCAAGTACTTTATTGTTGTGAAAATAAAATTGAAAGCCAATTGAATATTACAATTATAATATTATGATAAAAACCTTACCAAAATCAATAAACTGTTTTATTGAAAGAGGTGATGGGTTGAACTGAGAATAAAAGTCCAACATTTTGGTGATGTTTCCTAAACAGCGACGAGTAAGCCTCATTGTAGTAATTTTGACACATAAACGACCAAAAGATAAATTTTTCACGATTGTTTAATAAAGAGTAATAACAATCAATAAATTGTCTTGATATATTCCATCTGGATCTTTATATCGTATTGTAACTAAACGCTCCGAATGAATGGATTAGCTTTATATACAATTGCAGATATATAGATGTATATTATATTTGAATTATGTGATATATAACTTTTTAAAAAACATTAATCTCAAGAGTAGAATATCCTCTACATAAAGTGGTAGATTACTAAATGTAAATATATTAAACACTAGTGTCAATGAAACATGACAAATAGAACATTTTATACAGCCTGTATAATACAGCTATTCGGTCCTTAGTCACATGACATACGACGTTACGATCGAGTAACTTCGATTTTTTCCGGCTCTATTCGCTTTTATAAATGACACACATGTATTACACATGTATCTACTCAAACATGATTAAAAATATGACATACATATACAAACATACTTTTATAGAAGAAAAAAAAACAATAAAATTGAAAGCAGTCTTCTTAGCAAACCACCAGTGGCGCGCTCTGTCGCTTTGTTGAGTATAACATGATACTGAAATCAACAGACCTCTGACAATTATTTTGGTTTTTATTAAATATTAAATATAATAAAAAAATATTTTTAAAAAATTTGCGCTTATAATTTTTTTTTAATTTCTAGATGTGAAATTTTTTATAACACTGAAGTTAGCCGTCAGCTGTTGATTTAAAAATTTTTTTTAACAAATCAATTCCAAAAAAAAAATGCTTCCAAAAATTTTTACTTGTAATTTTTATCAATTTTCATATGTGAAACTTTTTAATAATATTATTTTTTGATAATCAAATTGCTATAAAATTCTAAAAAAATTTTTAATATCTGTCAACTTCACTGTCATCATTTTTTCATTAAAATTTTTACACGCTTTTTATTAGCTTCACCTGTTTTCATAACAATTTAGTTTTATTTTATTATGGTGTTTTATTTGCATAATTTTACAGTTTTATAAAAGTTATAAATATTAAATAGATGACATGTCTTTTTAATTTCAGTATCATGAGAAAAACATGTTTCCAAGTACAGTGGAGGCACTCTTGCGGATACATCAGAGATATACGAATTTGAAATATAATTTTGATGACAGTTTATTAGTTTGCTATAAAAAATGTTAATTTGTATACCATAGCTTGGAATTCACAGGAAATGTGTCAATCAAAATGATCTATGTGATGAAGAATGATAACGCATTGTATTTTCAAGCCCAATGCATTAGTGGACATTTTTATAAAAAATCAATCAGTAAACAAAATCTTTTTTTTTAATCAGTTGATTGATACTCTTCTAGTGACTTACTGAATATGTACTCCGAATCCAAAATAGTTTTCAATATCAGCCACAATTGGATAAAAAAATGTTTGTTTTTTTTTTTTATCAGTATACTTATTCAGATTTCATAATAGGAAATAGTATTGATAAAAAAAGTTCAGTTTTAATTTACAGTAGTTTTCTCAACTTCAAATGAGGGATGCCCCAAATTCAAGGAATTGAAGTCTGAAACGAGTCTCTCCACTCTCTTTAGTGAAAAATAATGGGGAGTTGAAGTTGAAGAACAAAGAAGTTGGGGAGACTCCGCTGAAATTTCCTACTAATCTAATAAAAATATATTGATTTAATTTTTAATGAAAATAAAGTTAGCCGACATCTAAAAATTTTTAGAATTTTTTTTTTATTGAATAAATTATTACAAAAAAATAAAAAAAAAAATTTGCACGTGCAAAAAACTTCAAAAACTGCCAGTGCAATTTTTTAAAAATGTTTTTTTGTTTTAATTAAATTATTAAAAAAAAATAAAAAAAAATTTAGAACGTCAGCTAACTTTAATGACATAATTAATTTAGCAGATATTTGATAGTTTGAAAAATTTTTTAACAAATAAATCATGGCAAAAAAAATTATTCAAAAAAATGGACATTTAGAAATTTAAAAAAATAAAAAATGCAAATTTTCAAAAACAATTTTTGGAACAAATTTATTTGTTAAAGAAACTAAAAAATAATCAAGTGACTCCTAACTTTAATGTCATTAATTTTTAATAAAGTTATTATTAATTGAAAATTTCGTTCATTGTATTGAAATAAATATTAGTTAAAAATGACGTTTTATTTAACAATTTGTAACAAAATAGAAGTTTTGTTGAATTTTTTAAATTCTCATTTTCATGAATTATCTATAGATTTATCAACGATGAAGAATAAAAAAATAATTCAATTGACTGGTTATTTTGAAGAATTTTTTAAAAAATATGGATTACGAAGTATCAACAATAGGTATAGTATATCTTATGATTTTGTTATTGACATTAACATTCAAGTATTAAATAATTAATGTTAACATTAAATAAATAAATTATAATGAAAATATAATTTTTTTAATTGTTTTTTGGGTGGTTTTTAAATCTTTTATTCATAAACATTTTTGAAATATTTCGTTTATAAAACACGTAACTCTTTGAATTAACCGCCTTTTTACAATGTAGAAAAGTTAGAGTTATTTAACCGTCAACATAAAAAATAAGACGGTCACTTGACGTAAGTGATTCGCTAATAACAATAATAAATATCAGGTGTGCCAGAGAAAATGGTTTATCTATAGTAGTCTATGTCTATAGTGCTGGTCGTGCTGTAAAGACGTTTATTTTAATACGCACGATATTTATTGTTTATAAATGATATCAATTTTTTGATAAACTATTAATTTTTGACTATCTTCAATGGAATCTAATTATTTAACTACGTAATTTAATTAATATACTTGGTAAGCACGCTAATTTATGGTATTTATGTAAAATATGGTTCATAGTATTTTTTATAATTGTGTTTTTTTTTTTTATTGTTTTTTAACAGCAGTTTATAATCTTAAAAAGTGAATTATGAAGTTTTTTTTTAATTGATTTACATAATTGAAAATATAGCACGTAATATGAGAATCTTTATCTGTTAATGAGAAGTGACAAAATAATATTACTCAAGTGTTTGCTTTGCTGAAATACCCACACCTAGAGAATTGTTTTTAAAAAAAGAAAGTTATTCTACATTGAGTAATAAATTTTATGAATAAAGAAGTGAAGAATACTAATGTGATAATGAAATTGTAATTCGTATATTGAATCCATGTAAGTGTATGATCTATATTAAAAAATAATTGGTATTTGTTCCACTGAATTGATGGCATCGGTAATATTTTATTAATTTGAAAAATTTTTTGAGTTTTATAAATTATGAATTAAAAATTCTATCAAGGAAAATTTTCACAAAGCTCAATTGATCCGAACTTGTACAATAGTCAAATTTGGTATTGATATTTTTTAATCTATTTTTTTTTTTTTACTTTTTAAAACTTTTATTTCTTAACTTTTTTTACTATCATTCATGATGAATTAAGTTTCATCAAAGTTTTTTGTCGTCTGAATATTATGTATATAATTAAAATCATTGTTAAGCATTCGTGTGAAAAAACACATGCAAGAATGACAGATGGCTCGAGCCACGTGCTTAGCTCAAAGGAATTATATTCTTCAGTTTCTCACAAAAATGTTTTGAGTACTATTCATAATCTTATTTACAATAGTTCATATGTGACCTACATTATAAAGTTTTTTTTATTTTTTTATTTAGAACAATTTATTTAAATAAACTTTTGTTTGTTTAATAATTTTCACTTGTTTAATACCAATAAAAAAATTTTTTTTATTTATTTTTTTTTATTTAGAACAATTAATTTAAATAAACTTTTGTTTGCTTTATAATTTTAACTTTTTTAATACCAATGAAAAAATTGTTTTAATTTAATAGAAGCAAGTGAAATTAATTTTTTGTAAAATGCCATCATTGAGGGCCAGTTTTTTAATTTGGGATTACAATAAACTTATTATTGTCAGCATATTTTAGCATTGGATAAAATTTTATCCCTGTCGAAAAAACTGACTCTCATATAGATCAAAGTATGATATTTTATAATGGAATAATGTTGATGGGCAAAGTTATTTTTTCTTATTTTAAAATCAAAAATTTGAAGTTTATAAATTAATATTGATTTACTAAAAATTGATAATAATTGGAAGTAGTTATTTTTACATCTCAGAGAAATCGTATCCCACAAATGTTTCGATTAAAACTTTACTTTTTTCATATTAATAAATTTTTTGAATCAGTGACTACATTTCTATATTAATTAAGAAAGTGAAGGGTACTATCTCTATTTTCATACAATATTAAATATAAACTTAGTAAAAAAATATTTCAAATATTTTGATAATTACCTTAAAAATTTTATTAGATACATAACTGAAAAAATGTACACTATTTATATAATTGACTATTGAAAAACATTTTCAATCTAAATGGAAGTGTAGCATACTAATTATATATAAGTAGTCTAGCTGATAATGTTTTCGCATTACCTACTTACAATCCAGGACACAAAACAACTTCTATGTCCGAATAGCGGAAAATATTCTGTTTATATACATTAAGTACGTGCTCTGAAAAGAAGACAAATATTTTATAAATTAAAAAAACATCAATTCAATGAACATAAACATAAAGTGATGTGTTGACACACTTGATCAAATTAAAAAAGGTCAGTTTGTTTAAAATTGGTAATCTATCTTTTCACCTGAAAATTTAATATTAAAAATAAAAAAAAAATCATGGAATTCATTTATTCATGTTTAACTCTGATAGTTCATTTCACGCTGAGAATTTATTCCATTCAACGCTATTACTTTTTGTATATTGAAGGAGTAATGAAAGTATTTAGAAAGGTATATGTATGTTGTCTACAATTATAAAAAGTGAAAATTATAAGAGAGAATGAAAAATATCGACCTTTTAATTAAATAATAATGAAAATAAAATAATAATAACAATAATAATAATAATAATAATAATAATAATAATAAACACTCGAGATACGTTTATCTCGCGGAAGAGGAGTGGCTTGAACACGTGGACGCACCTCTAACAAATATATCCTAACACACATCTAAATTAAATAGAAACAAGAGTTTCTTGACCATGGAGAGGGATATAAGATGACACTGAAGCGCATAATGCGAAAACAGAAGTCCTTGATCCGACTAGTAGTAACGGTACCATTTAATTCTTTGCTCAACTCAATTCTTCTATGTAGAATACTGTAAAATACTTGTCAAAGCAATTAATACTGCTTAGCTAAGTGATAAGTTTCAGTGTTGAAGAAATTAAAAGGTAACATTCATACACGCTTACGAAACCGTTTTAAAATTATTTCTTGAAACGTTTTTAAAGTTAATAATTGAACATTTTTTATTGGTTTAATCATGTTTCATACCGATTTAGCCTTCGAAATGTATTTACTAACTTATTTAGTTTTTTTATAAAAAATTATATTCTTTTTATCGAGTACAGAAAATGACACTGGTACACAAAAAATAGTTGTCTGTAAATTTAACCAGATCTATGAAATTTGTATGGATCCTGAGGGGTTGAATTCAAATTTGATGTCCGTTTGGTCCGTATACCCTCAAAATTTTGAGTAAATTGCAAAAAACTGCAGTTATGAAAATGAAAAATTTTTTAATTAACTTCATCTAGTACTTTTTTTTTTGTGTATTTTGATACGCTTAATCCAAATTATTTCCACAATATTAATAACTGTTTCTACGGAAAAGAAAATATGCTTGGTTTAAAAGAAATTTTTTTATTCAAGACCTGTTTTTCTTTGTCTGAGGTTCCCTAAAAAAAATGTTTTTTTTTTTGCTCTAATCAACCTTTTTTGCGATTAGATATTTTTATTTGTACAAATAAATATGATCAATATGTTAATAATAATCATAATCGTCCGTAGCTGTTTGAAATATTAACTTGACTCACCACGATTATTATGAAGAAAAAAAAATTCTTTTACTTAAGCAACATTTATATTTTTATAGTTTCAGGAGATAAATTCATACGGATGCTACGATGACGCTCCACTGGTGGATGCATTGGTTTTGGGTGACCTTGCAATTTACTGGTGAGTCAATTATAAATCTTGAGAATAAATGAAAATTATATGAAAATGTTTCGTTTTTATTATTCGATTAATGTTATGTATGTACAGTCGTGAGCATTAATACCTGGGTTAAAAATGCATGAGAGTTAATACATTTTTAACCCAGGTATTAATACTCACGTCTGTACTAGAAATTTGAATAGTATGCAAAGAGTGCGCTTTAATTTTAATCAATAATGAATCGTGGCCCGTTTGTTGCGAGTTTCGATCTATGACTAACTTTTTAATTTGTTTTTTACATGTGAATTTTTTATTTTACAGTTATATTCGGGATCCCAGTATCATTGGTGAAAGAAGATCCAAAAATAAAATATGATTCGAGTACTGTATGGCAAAGTGTCACCGAAAAAATGACGACAAATTCAGATGAAATTTTAAGCGAAGTAGAACCTACAGTAGCCAATATGAGAATAGCGAAAGCAATTAATTTTTATCAACCGTCCATGAAAGGAAATGTAGCTGTTGAACCTTCTGAGAGTAGACCGTCCACAAATGCTTCCATAACTATAAAAAATACTCAAGATAATTCAAAATATCATAACAACGATAGTATAGATCCTTATACATTTATTCCTGATGAACGAACTACCAATTTTTGGAGTGGTCAAACAGAAATACAAAAAGAAGAATTAATAGATGATTTTCGTATTAAAAATGATAAAATTTATCAAAAAAGAAAAGATACGCGAATTACGTGGATTTTAACTACCAGTCGGCCATTAATAAGACAAAATCACGAAGAAAAATCTGGGGATTTGTTTCCAAATCTTAGTACTACTGAAAAAAAAGATCTTACTGTATTACCACTGAGACTTGAAGAAAGAAGAATTAAATTTGTAGTTAATAGAACCCAAATTACAACTGGTGATAATAATGAAACGCTATTTAGTACCAGAATTTCCAACAGTTCAGAAGATATTGAAATTGATCAAGAACTAGCCGAACCTCGCGTTTCTTCAGTTACTAGAGTACCATTATTAGCAGATTCTAGCCAACTTAGTCGGGCAAGAAATGTTTTTGTTAGTGATTTTCGAATAGATCGAGCGCAGGATCGTTCTTCCCAAGATAATATTGAAGAGATTGATAGTGAAAAAAATATTGACAGTATTAGTATTCAATCTGCAACTTTTGATATTGCTGTTATTACTGGAAGTTGTTTGGCTATGGTTGTGTTTCTTAGTGCGATGGTTAGTTTTGGATTTATTATGTACAGGTTCGTAATAATAAATATTATTACTTTATAATAACTACATTAGATTACATATAGTGATAATAATAAAAATAATAATAATAATAATAATAATAATATATTTATTTATTTATTTAATACATTAACGCAAATCGGCTATTTACATTATTATGTTTTACAGACGAAAGTATTTAAATCCACCTCAAACTTTGAACAGTGATAAATGTAGTAACCCAGATACTTCCGGTTACATTGATGATTCCACAATTCAAGTAAGTTATTTAATGTCAATTGTTTTATTTTTATAAATGTATAAACCATGAATACTTTATTCTATTCATTGATATTAATGTATTTTGTTTAAAGGATAATTCAGAAGAGATGTACAGTTTGGACAATGATTCATTTTTGAACTCTCTTGAAGCAATGACAATACAAAATTATTGGACAGATAGTGTGAAACATACGAAACTATGACATTAAGTCGCATTCGTTTTAGTCTTTGAAGAGATATTGTTATAATCATAACAGCGAGTAAAGAAAGAATCATGAAAAAATTAAAGTCTACGTGACAAAAATGTAATATTAAAATTTACACATTGTCTCTTTGTTTTAAAGCGAATAGTGCAATAAATTTATGTACTTAACTTAGTTATAAAATAAGTAAGTTGGTAAAAAACAGTGAAAGCTAAAGATGGAAGTGAAAGTCTTAGTCTGAGTACAAATAAAAATTTATTTTAATCTTAAAAAATGACGAACAAAATTTGGACTTTAAAATTGTATCCAAATTTATGTAGACAAAATACTTTCTCTGAAGTTTCGCATTATGAGGTGTGCAATATGGTTAATATTTATAAGTATTTGAGAAATATTATTAATTTTATTTCTAAGCATTACACGAGGTTTAACATCACATACGTACTGTTAAAATTGCAAAACAAAAAAGTTGTATTATAGTTATATTTTTTTTTAATTATTTTATTTTTTTATTTAATTTATGGAAATAATTGGTTTTTTTTACAAATATTTTTTTAGAATTAGTATTAATTACTACCATTGGACCAACATAAATGTAGTTTGTAGCTATTGCCTTGGTATGACATATCCGTTATTTGTTAATAATATATCCATTTCCATCATTTCATTCATAATAAATTATTTTTAGCAAAATATACTGTTAGTATTGTTTTATCAAAAAAATCTTAGGTCAATTATTTTTTTGACATTAAAAAATTAAAACGTCTTGAAATTGTCAAGAGTTTACGTTTTTAAAACAATAATATTCATTGTGATAAAAAATTACAAATTAAATTTTCACTATTTTACTTGAACTGTAAAATTATTATTAATTCACTATTAATGTACATGAATAAAAGATATATATTATTATCGATGCATTAATTTCATTGTTGTCAATTCATTTGAGTAAGAAATGTGTTCTATCGACTCCTTTTATTTATTTGTTACGATAAAAATAATAGATAAAATGGCTTATAATAAGTATAATAGTATATTATTAAAAAATTAAATGTCTTACAAATTTACATTTAGGAAATCATTGTTTTTCTAAGCTTTTCTTTACATCAAATTTTAGTTCTCTCATCAAGTAGTATTTCTAAAATTATTATAATAGCTCTTAAATTTTGGTAGTATATAGGTTGATAAACAATCAAACTAAAAAAATTTTTAGGTAGATTTCATAGAAATCATTCTTTTGCATTGGTCCTCATGTCGGAATTTGGTCGTTATATCTCTTAACTATTAGAGTAAAGTTCAAAAATAATGTTAGTTAAAAAAATGTATATATGTATGTGTACATATCGCATTTTTAGATGTTATAAGGGCGTATACCGGCAAAAGGTCTTGGTGAAAAGCCATAAGGGCGTATAAAAATTTTTTTTGGGAATCGACGTAGTTTCGTCCGAAACGTGTAGAAATGCTAAAAAAATTTTTTATACGCTCTTATGGCTCCCGGGACCCACCTCGGATGCCATAAGGGCGTATAATAAGAATTGTATTTCCTTTTTTTAAGTTCAAGGAAATTTTTAGTTAGGAGAAAAATTTTTTTTTGATAACCGACATATTTTTGTATGAAACGTGTAGAAATGCAAAAAAAAATTTTTCTTCAAACTAAAAATTTTTTTTGACAGAAAAAATAATAGAATTTTTATTATACGCCCTTATGACATCTGTAACGCGATATGGATATATACGCTTGTAAGTTAGTTTGATGAATGAACTGGTGCTAACGTTATTTTTTTTTTAATAATTAATATTTAATATTTTAAAATGACAGTAATTTTTAAAAATTTTTTAATTAATTAGAATTTAATAAAAAGTCATTTCCTTTATATTTTTTTATACTTTTACGTAATATTAGAATACAAAATACACTTAGTAATATAAGAATACATATAACTAGATTATGTTCCAAAAATTATTTTTGTTTCATTCGGTAATTATTATTTTTTACGCTTAAGTGATGACTATTAAGGAATTCCTTATTAAATTCGACGCAATTTTGGTAATATTAAAAAATTCATAACTTTAATACAAGCTCGATTCCGTAGCTCAAATTTTCAGGGCTTTTTAGGAACATAATAAAGCAACTTTCTTAAAAGTTTGAAGAAAATCGAAGTTCGGAGAAAAAAGTTCTAGCCATCTGAAAACTGCAATTTTTTTAAATTTGATCGGTTTCAGATGGCTATAACTTTAACCAAAACAGTTCGTTAGTTAGAGGCTGTCAGCTAAGCCCTATCCGACTTCAGACCAAATACTTATTTTTTTCTTAAAAGTAGAGAGTCTACTGAGAAGAATGTCGTTTGGTAGGAGTCTTTAAGTCACATAGAAGCTGAGATATAAATTATTAAAAATCAGTGAAAAATAGACTTTTTTAAAAATTCAAAAAATTCTCCAGCGGTCGGATTTGATTATATCAGGCCCAAATTTTGGGGTAGAACTCTATAGCCATGAAAGTGATGACCTAAACAACCGATAGCATAGGTTCCGATGACTTGAATCCCTATAGCCCAGATTCCGATAGCCAAGATTTTCGATTGGATATAATTCCGATAACCCAGAATCCCGATGGAGTAAAATTCCAAATGTATCTGTGAAAAAATTTTTATTCAGATAAGTGGCGCTATTTTATTGCAGCTCATATTTTCCATAATACATTTAGTATATTATAAGGAGTAATTTAAAAAATATTTAAAGTTTTAAAATTTTGATTCTAATTCCGTATATAACTAATTATATTTGTAATTAATTAATTAATTAATTTTAAATAATTAAATTGAAAGGTATAACACCAAATTAATACTGAATTTTTTTCATTTTAAGATTTTTTAATTATTTTAATATGAAAACTGATCACTCAAAAGTCACTCAAAATTTATGAAATTTTATTTTTCAAATATACCATAGCTTCTATTAAAATTTTCATTTTTTAAATTAGTTCATAAATAACTAATAATGAAATATTATTTTTTAAATTTCATCCAAAAACACCTGATTCTGAAAAGCTCCCGTTTCCATCATTTGTTGAGACCTTCTGTCAGTTTTGCTACTGCTGCTTCCTATTTACCTCCATCCCAGATACAACGACAAACTTCCTCTGTCTCCATATTCTGTAGTCTCTCGATCACTTTACATCCCCATTTGGTGGGTCTGTTATTGATAATACATCTCATCTCCTTCATCAAACATTCTTTCGGCCATTTACCTTCTTTTATAGCTAGTGTATCTTCCCAGTACTTGGTGGCTCTCTTCCTGCAGGTATATTTTATACTCTCTAAGTCTAGCTCCGCTCTCCAGATGTACATCGAGGTGCTCCTCGCTGCTTCTAACACCATTTTGGCATATCTTCCTTGCATTTTCTTCATAGCCCTTATGTCCAGCCATCCCCAACTTTCCATACCATTTAGCATCAATTTTGTTAGTATTTAACAGTGACATTATTTTATTATGTAATGACTTTGTGAAATTATAGTTAGTTCAAAAATTTATAAAAACTAAATCTATAATCATTAATCACTGATTTCCATCATCACTTTAATCAATAATATTGTACTACGTTATGGTCAATTATAAATTATAATTTATAATAGTTACTTAATTATTTACAGTAAAAATAAAAATAAATTAGACTTTTATATAATAAATAAATTTTTTTACATTTATTCTTATTCTTTCAACTAATTTTAAATCAATTATTATTTTTAAAAAATAATTAAAAGTCGTAAGTTTTTTTTACCTAGGTAAAAGCTTTTAATTCAATAATGTTATAACACAATATCATTGTAACACATTAACTATTGTCACAGTTTTTTCACATTCAATACGTTTTTCTTGGACAGTGCATTAATCCCGTACGTTCAAAGTGGTACCAGTCACAATAATAATCACAACCAATGCTTTTTTTAACTTTACAAACGTCATAAACTGTCGTATCTAAATTGTTCTCACATAAAGGACATTCTTACTCGTTTAATTTTTTTTTGTGTCATAAGCTTACTCAACAATTTTCCAACCTTTATTGGTAAAGTGTTTTTTCAAATTAATGATGACCTGCCCTTGTGGAAAAAATTTGCTGAAAAATCCCATACAAAGTCTTCAAAACTCTGCAGAAGACATTTTGAAAGTCTTTCCGTCCTTAACTAAGTCCTGAGAAGAGTGAATAAGTCTTACAAACTCTTCAAAACTCTGAAAAAATCAAATGTTTCCTGAAATTTCGGACTTTCAGTAAGAGTTCTAGAGAGTTTAAAAGACTTATTTATAGTTTTTCAGAAAAAAATGTAGGCATAAAATTTACTCTACAAGAGTTTTAAAGGATTAAGAAGAGTTATTAAGTAATGATGCTCTAAATGGTAAAAAACATTTAAATACTTATTGTATTGTTATAAATTTATGTTTTTTATTCATTATCAGCCTTAATACATCAATTAATATATATGTATAAATATAATTACATGTATGCATATATATTTGTACAGCTAGAGTACATCTTTTGAATGATTTAAAGAGTAATACAAAAACGAAAATTGTATCTTTTTCCACAAATCATCAATTTATACAATGAAGTAAGTTTTATTCATTAAGTGAAAGGTTTAGATCAAAGAATTATTTATTAGATTTATAAGCCTTACTATGAGGCCGAACGTTCTAATTTTATAATAGATAAATAGAAACATTTTGACGTAAATATATTATATTACAGATCTAAAATAATGCACACCTAAATAAAATGCATAAATAGGATTACACTTTTACTGCAAAATTAAAACATTTATAAAAAAGAAGTCAAACAAATTATAAAAATGTAATCGAACTAGTTGACAGTATACAATTTAACGGAAGAAATGTAATCAGGTTTACAATGTGCAAAGCCAAAAATTTTTTCATTTTGTATTGATTGCATTTAACCAACTTATGAGCTTTCACGAAATTCACTCAAGTATTAAGTGTAAATGACTTACATCAAATAGTTTTAATCATAATAATTTTTTCCCAACATACACGAGTAAAAAAAAATCGTCTTAAAATTGTCTTAAAATTCTCGTTCGTTTAAGATCTTAAACGTGACATAAACTAAGACTATTTTAAGACGCCGAAAGAAACAAAATTCCGAGAGTAGATTTTTGAAAATTTGATTCTCGAATTTGTTGTGAAATTTAATTTTTAGACATTATTTAGACGATTTTACGACTTTCTAACCGCAATATTTTTGAGTAAGGT